>WBNM01008402.1:147332-158997 GCA_013399055.1 Ramphastos sulfuratus
GGGAGGTGGTGGAGTCACCGTCCCTGGAGGTGTTCAAGGCACATTTGGACGTGGCACTTGGTGCCATGGTCTAGTCTTGAGGTCTGTGGTAATGGGTTGGACTTGATGATCTTTGAGGTCTCTTCCAACATTGGTGATACTGTGACTGTGATACTGTGAGTGTGTCCAGTAGGTCCAAGGAGGTTCTCCTCCCCCTCTGCTCTGCCCTGGTGAGGCCATACCTGGAATATTGCATCCAGTTCTGGGCTCCCCAGTTCAAGAGGGACAAGGATCTACTTGAGAGAGTCCAATGGAGGGCTACAAGGATGATGAAGGGACTGGAGCACCGCTTTATGAGGAAAGGTTGAGAGACCTGGGGCTATTCAGTCTGAAGAGAAGTCTGAGAGGGGATCTAGTAAATGTATATAAATATCAAAGGGCTGGGGGTCAAGAAAGAAGGGACAGGCTCTGCTCACTTGTGCCCTGTGATAGGACAAGGGGCAGTGGATGTAAACCACAGCACAAGAAGTTCCACCTCAACATGATGAAGAACTTCTTTGCTGTAAGGGTCACAGAGCACTGGAACAGGCTCCCCAGAGAGGTTGTGGAGTCTCCTTCTCTGGAGACTTTCAAGGCCTGTCTGGATGTGTTCCTGTGAGACCTGCAATAGATTATACAGTCCTGCTCTGGCAGAAGGGTTGGACTCAAAGATCTCCAGAGGTGCCCTCCAATCCCTAACATCCTGTGATCCTGTGATCTTGTATGTTACACTTTCTGTCTTGCTCATTGCTTTTAGTTCAATTTCTTCAGACAGTTCATGTAGGTGACAGCCAATCCTGGCTGTGGAATCCAAGTGTGAACTTGCTAGGACAGGACAGGGCAAAGGAAAACTTCCTGCATCTCATATAGTTAGAGAATATGTTAGTGCTTGCTCTGGTTCTTTCTAAGCACCGTGGACTGACTTTATGGGGTGGGGAACAGGTGATGAAGACAGGCAGTAAAAATAGAAAAGGATGGTATAATTTCTGAGTCTTACCTCAAAGTAAGGACTGAACAGGATCAAAGAGTGCACTGGGATGATTTTCCCATGCACTCAGCCAGGGAAACACAGAGTCACCATGCCCTATGACAGACAGATAGCTTATTTGCACTCCTACATCCCAGTCTGGTTGACTACTCCCCACTCATCTTCCTCTAAGTTAGTAATAAAGAAGTTGAAATGCAGATTTTCTGACGAGAGAAAGGTCATAGTCTCATCTTAGCATGTAGTGGTCACGTACCAAAGTTGAGACCATGCAGCTGCACCCCAGTCCCCACCTGTATGTGTAGCTTGGAGTGGTCCCCTGGCCTGGGACAGGTACACAGCAATATAAAGAGATGAGTTTCTTCAGGGCAGATGGAAGGAGAAAGAGAAAGATGTAGGATTTCCCAGCACCTAGCCCAGTGCTCACCTTGTGGGCATGTGCAGCTTCTGGAAGGCACCCACACCAACAACGCTGGTTCACAAGGACAGGGATAAACCAGATTTTAAGTAAATTTTCAGCATCCAGAGATTACTCTATGCTCACAAAGTCTTCTGTGTCAAGAGATGTTGTTTTTACATCTATTGAAATTAATAATTAAAAAATTCCTTCCCATTTTTGTAGTTTTTTCACAGCTGTGAAACAAATCTTTGGATTTAGCTATATTTAGCTGTATTTAGTTGAGTTGCTCCAGTGTTGCAAAGCTCATGGTAAAAATCAGAACAGCTGACAATATCTGATATTTTTTTCTCCAGGACTTTGCAATGATGCAGCCACTGCTCATATTAAATGCATAAAACCCCCTCTCAAATAGACAAACAAAAAAAGCAAGCAAACCTGACAAAGAACACCTGAGAACATGAACACCAAGAGACACGAAGCCTAGAAATCAGAGTCAGAGCTTGGACTCCACTCAGTGAAAAAGTTTGTGATTTCAACCCAGGTGATAGCCTCAGGGGCAGAGGGTAGGAAATGGGCTAAGAGGAAGTAGGATCCTCTTACTGGCTTTGGGGTGGCCATGCTGCTTCTGACACCGAGCTGCAGCCTTTCTTCTTACAAACTGAAACATAGAAGGTTTCACCTCAACATGAGGAGAAACTTCTTTCCAGTGAGGGTGACTGGAACAGGCTGCCCAGAGAGGTTGTGGAGTCTCCTTCTCTGGAGACTTTCAAAACCTGCCTGGATGCATTTGTGTGCAAACTACCCTAGGGGATTCTGTCTTGGCAGGAGAGTTGGACTCTGCGATCTCTGGAGGTCCCTTCCAACCCCTAAGGTTCTATGATTCTGTGATATTTATTTAGTGCAAAAAATACAGCTCCACTGAGCTTGTCACCTTCAATCAAGTGGTACTGATTTACACCATGATGAGAACTAGTGCTGCTCATTAAAGATTCATGCTTGGTACCAGCAGGCTGTTTGCTGGCTTTACAATCAGACATTGGTGACACCACCTGCCCTTTTAATTCAGATTTGGAAATAAAATCATTCAAATTCAATTGGGTTTTAATTTTCTTTATGCTCCCTGAAAAATGTTGGCCCAGGGTGAGGGAGGATGTTTTGCAGAAGGCTGACAAACCATTTGGTTCTTCTATATTTTGATAAGAAGAAAATCATGGAGCAAACTGTCTCAGCTAGAATCAAAATGCACTGGACCCTAGGACATCCTCCTTGGCAGAGGGGTTGGACTCGATTTCTGGAGGTCCCTTCCAACTTCTAAGGTTCTGTGATTCTGTGATTGAGGCTTGCTCTAGCACTGCTTGCAAGATCCAGGCAGCGCAGACTCGCCGCTGCCTCTAGGAGCTGTTGTTTAGCACAGCAGCAGCTAACGAAACCCTGGAAAGCAAAGCACAGGTGGTGCAAACCTCAGCTACATCTGCCGAGACTGTGCCACATGGGTCTTAGGGACCCTCAAAACTGAAGTATCATTACATTCTGGCTTGCCTGAAATGGGATCTCATAGCTCACCAGCCTGCCTGGCAGCAGGCACTAAGGTGGCATTCAGGGTCCTCTGTGTTCCCCATCCCTGCAGAAGGCAGTGGAGGTGGTGATGGCTTTCAGCCCAATCCTCCCCAACAGCTCTTGGCTATGAGTGGGAAGCCTGTTCATTCCCACGGGAACAGGCTGCCTGCCAGATTGCCTCTCCTACCCTGAGGTGTGATTCAGTGGCTTTTTTTTTTTTTTTTAAACCTGGAGATGTAACTTAGTAGATTTTGTTTGCAGTTAGGTGGGTGTCAGTCTCTTCTCCCTACTAATTAAGTGATAGGACAAGACAAAATGGCCTCGAGTTGCACCAGGGGAGGCCTAGATGGGTTATTAGAAGAAACTTCTTCACTGAAAGGGTTATCAAACACTGGATCAGGCACCTCAGGGAGGTGGTTGAATGCCCATCTCTGGAAAGGTTTAAAAGATGCAGAGATGTGATGCTAAGGTTTAACACCAAGCTTGGTAGATTTAAGGTAATGGTTGGACTAGATGATCTTAAAGGCCTTTACCAGCCAAGACAGCTCTATAACTACCTGAAGGGTGGTTGTGGCCAGGAGGAGGTTGCTTTCTTCTCTCAGGCAACCAGCACCAGAACAAGAGGACACAGTCTCAAGCTGTGCCAGGGGAAGTTTAGGTTCGAGGTGAGGAGAAAGTTCTTCACTGAGAGAGTCATTCCCCACTGGAATGGGCTGCCCAGGGAGGTGGTGGAGTCACCGTCCCTGGAGGTGTTCAAGGTGGGTTTGGACGTGGCACTTGGTGCCATGGTCTAGTCTTGAGGTCTGTGGTAATGGGTTGGACTTGATGATCTTTGAGGTCTCTTCCAACCTTGCTATACTGTGATACTGTGATAACCTATGATGGAAGACATCACTAGATGGCACTCCATCACCGCACAAGGCACCTCCCTCTTGCTGGGATGGATGAATAACACTGCCTACCTCTTCATTTTCAGCTGTCTGCTTTCAATCCTTACCAGGGAAAGAAGAGAAAAAGCTGGACCCATGTTGATACAATGTGTTTTCACACAGTTTCCCTCTCTAGCCCCGAATCATTTGCCCATGGGACCATCTGGTTAGAATAGTACACTTCCTATGATTTTGGATTTGCACTTTGTTATTTTAGTCTGTTTCTCTCCCCCTGCTCTCAGCAATGCAACAGACTCAAAAGGTTCAATGGAAAAGAAGTGGGATTGGGTTTTTGGTTAGAGACTATGCTCCGCAAATGGAGGTGATGTTTGGGAATGCTGTTCCCCAGCTAGACCTCTGAATCCATAAAACAAATTAAAATAATAAGGGAGTGGAACATCTTCCTCATGAGGAGAGACTGAGGGAGCTGGGGCTCTTTAGCTTGCTGAAGATGAGACTGAGGGATGACCTCATTCATGTTTTTATAAAGATGTAAAGGGTGAATGCCAAGAGAATGGAGCCAGGCTCTGCTTGGTGATGCTCAACGACAGAACAAAGGGCAATGGGTGGAAGTTGAGGCATAGGAAGTTCCATGGAAACATGAGGAAAAATCTTTGCCCTGTGAGGGTGACAGAACACAAGAACAGGCTACCCAGGAGGGGTTGTGGAGTCTCCCTCTCTGGAGATATTCAAAATCCACCTGGATGCATTCCTGTGTAATCTGGTGTAGGTGATCCTGCTGTGGCAGGGGGGTTGGACTGGATGAGCTTTCAAGGTCCCTTCCAGCACCTGACATTCTGTGATTCTGTGATTAATGATGATGTTGAACAGTGTCAGCCCCAACATCAAACCCTGGGATGCACCCATAGTGAATGGCTTCCAACTAGACTTTGTGCTACTAATTTCATCCCTTAATTATCAGATTTTTTTTAGATGCTCAGAGAAAAACAATCAGATTAGTCTAGCTTCATGCATGCTTACCACGTGCAAGTTGCACTTCATCCAAGTTTGCTTTCAGCTCTCCTTCTTCGAGAGGTTTCTGACTGGAAGTTGATTCTGGGATCGGTACCTTGATGAGACAAATGTGATGAGATTCATAGGTGTGTTAGAGGAAGAAATCTGTACTTGTGACTAGGAGAGAGCTCTAGGATGCTACTGTTGCATCAGATCTGTGGAATCATCTGTAGGGCCTTTTTGGAATTATTTTTTTTTACCACTATTATCAGCAATAATAACATTGCAAATAGAACTCCCTCTTGAGCCTGCAGCTTAACTTGCTGATCCTTACTGTTTCTAGCCCCAAACATTCTGTGATTCTGTGATAATAAATGAGTGTGCATAGCTACATGCACATAATTGGCTACTTAAGTACCAGCCACTGACACATGAACACAGACAACATTGTTCACCAGGCTGGAATTTCAATAAATTATTTCTATTATGTGCTCCAAATTCCTTTAATCAGAGGCTTGATCAAAATTCCTTTCAGTGACCAGTCTCACAAAGGTGGGCTGTCACATCACTGCAGAATTGATGGCAATAGTTTAATATTTCTATACCTAGCTGGGATCCAAAACCTCACAGTTTGGCAGAAGAACAGAACAAACCGATGAAGAAAAAACATTAAAAACTATTAAATGCTTACTTTAGTCTGAAGCCCAAAAGAGAAGGTTTTGATCATTTCTGATTGTGTTTCTTTCTTCAAGAAGCCTTGCCAGATATCAATAGCACTTGGAAGGAGTTGGGTATTGAAGCTCTTCTTTACAGTCTCAGAGAATCAGTCTTGTCATTGTGTTGCTCTCATTAGTAGCTGCAGCACAATTAGAGAGGGCAGAAATCTCATTGCTGGGAGGGAGGCCAACCTATTTACAAAATTGGTGAGAAAGTGCACTCCACAGGAAAATATAATTCTTGGCTTAATCCTGCTATAATCTTGTGTTGCAAGTCCATTAAGATGAAAAGTATTTGAGTTTTAAAAGTGGAAGTCTTGAAAAGCAAGGTGAGAGATTTCTCTTCTTGCTTTGTGAGGTAGTTGGTTAGGCTGGGGCTGCAGCCTACTGATAATGAGGGATGGTAGATTAGCTTGGCCAAATAATTCATGTTTGCCAGTAGTCACTGGACATAGATTTGCATAATTATTTTATTTTATTTGACCTTTAAATTCACAAATAGGTATTTATTTCATAGAGTCATAGAATGGTTTAGGTTGGAAATGACATCAAAGATCATTTGGTTCCAACCCCCTGCCATAGGCAGAGACACCTCCCACTAGCACAGGTCACTCAAGGCCTCGTCCAATCTGGCCTTGAACACCTCCAGGGAGGGAGCAGCCACAACCTCCCTGGGCAACCTGTGCCAGTGTCTCACCACCCTCACTGGAAAGAACTTCTTCCTAACATCCAGTCTAAATCTCCCCTCTGCCAGTTTAAACCCATTGCCCCTAGTCCTGTCATTGCAAGATCTTGTAAACAGATTCTGTGCAAAATGAGCAGATCAATAGAGTGGGGCAGGTGGATCACCATCTACTCTAGAAAAACTGTTACTGGTTTGGGTATTTTACTCTGGACTAGATTTAATCTGATCTTCTAGTGTCCTTATCTCACACTTGGTTTGATATTGTCTGTAGAGCCACTCAGTGTCTCTATAATGGACTGGAGTGACTTTGTGTGCTGGTTTGAGGCTAACTGGAATATTTAATGGAGAAAATTATATTACAGGCTGTGAAAGGAAAACAATGGTGATGTCTACTTCACTCATAGGCTTGATGAGATGTTTAGGAATAAGAACTCAAAACAAAGATAAGACACTGGGGCTTGCAGACCCTTTCGGGCTGTCTAGCTTCTGGCTTTCTCCCCTCTGCTGAGTAACCTCACTAACCACTTTCCTTCTAGTCCTCCTGGACGATCCTCCAAACTCACCTTGCACGTAAGCCAAACCTTGGGGTAAGGTATAGGGGTGGGGAGAAGGTGGAAAGGTGGTTAGGAGCCCCTCCTGGGGCCTCTGATTTCTGGGAGGGGTGTTGTGTTTCTGTATTACCTTTAACTTGTCTATTTCTGTAAATATTCCTGTCTGTTGTGTATATATCTGCTTGTACATTGTGCTAAGTTGTAAATAGAGCTTCATCTCTTAACTTCCAGCTGGCTGAGTCTAGTCTGGGTGATTTTACAAAGTGGGGGGGGGATGGGGAACTCCCAAACCATCACACTTTGTTACATAGGTGAATGGAGGAGAGATTTTGGATGAGTTTTCCCCTCAGAGAATCTAGTTTGAGTGTGCTAAAACCACTCGCAAAGCCATCTGGCAGGTGGTAAAATGGGACAGTCAGGGGTTTACTTCAGCACTGAACCAGCAGGGCAGTATGGGTACAACCTGGTGAACACAGCAAGAGTTGGTTGTTGGGGTCAAATGTTTCTGGTGTCTCAGTGGAGACTGTTTTGTTCTCAAGTCATTGAAATCTCAGCGTGGAACTTGTTCCTTTGTCTGCAATATTGTCTAAATGATCACTTAGCTCACCATGGCAGTTAATCTCTTTCCTTTCTAAAAGACATGTCATGACACAATTGTTAGGTCATTCACCCTCAAGATATTCTTCATACTGTTTTTCTAACCTGTTAGGACAAACCCCCTTCTCTTTTGAATCTCTAAACTCATGGATGAACTTATCTAAGTCATACATGCTCTATTGTTCTTCAGCATCTGCAAGGAGTAGAATTACTCTTGAATTTAAGGATGGCTAATGACCATTATTTCAAATTCTTACATTCTCTTCAGATGCAGAACCTGAGAGTGTGTGGAAGCTGCTTTTGGAAGGGTGTGGAGCAATGGTGAAGCTACTCAAATCACTGAGCCTGTACTACTTTAGTCCTTTTCAATATTATGGGCTAGTAAAAAAAAATATATTAAAAAAAAATAGATCTACAAATGAAGAATTATCTCAATTTGATTCAGCAAATCTTACCATCACACAGTCTATGACTGAGCTTAATTAATTCTTGTCATTGTTAGTGGTGGAAAAGGAGAAGGAAAAATAGAGAACAGAAAGAAAAAAAGAGATCAGTGTTAGTATTTTCAGTTCAGAGTGGTCACCTTAGCCCAAGAGCTAACCAGAAAACTCCCTTTCCACATTTACAGCTATATATAGTTAAAATGTGCCTTTAGATAGCAATTACTTCGCTACTTCATCTTAACTAGCATGGCCTTTCCCAGCTGTGGTGGATCAGGAACCTTCCCCAATTTACCAGAGCAACTCAGATGGCTTGGAAGTAAGATAAAACTATATTTTATAGCAAGCTAAATTTACAAGCATATATACACAATATGAGTATTTAGAAGTACATATGATTTAGAAATAATACAGAAATCCAATCATCCCCTCTGGACAAAGAAAGCCCAGAAGGGGCCAACATCACCTTCTTCTCTCCCCAGATAGAAAACAGCCAGCAAAGCTTACGTGTCATCTGGAAAATGTTAGTGTAGGAGTTAGAGGAGAGTGAAGAACCCAGTGAACAGATCCAGTGCCCAAGAGCCAAGAGAAGAAAGTTGTTTATACATTGGCTTTTTATGCCTCTTAGCACACCAAGGAATGAAATAGAATCATAGTATGGTAAGATTGGAAGGGACCTCAAGGATCATCTAGTTCCAATCCCCTGACCTTATCTTATATGGACCTTATCATTGTTATTCTTTCACAACCAATGCCCTGCTCATTCAGATTCTGCACTAAACTTTTAGGAACGTAGCAGTTTCTCTTACTAGAATATTCCANGGATGCAAGCAGGCACCTGTAATGGTGGAAGGCACGCACCCCGTGTTCCCTGCTCCTTTTATTAACACAGCCCAAAGATCAATTGGACCTTTGGACATGAGATAGCCAATCAAATGGCAGTTAGCCAAGATTTGGCCATATTGGGTGAAGCCATAGGCTTGCTTTATCCTTTTTTGGGCAGATCACGGGCCCTGCACAAGGCAATCATGTGCCCCCTAGCAACCACAGGTGATGGACAGACCCCGGACCCCAGACTTAGTGGCGCCAGGTCCTTTGTCTCTTTTCCCGCTGTTGCTCTCTCCCCAAAACAGCAGAAAAACATGTCTGCACAAGCCAGGACATGTACAAGCCCAAGAGGCCTGTTTAGGCCTACCACGACATCCCAGTGTGTGAGCAAACAGCCTAGAACTTCGTGACTTATTCTTCACATTCTTAGTCTTGTTCCCAGTGGAATTCAGAGCATCTCAGAGGTGGCCCCTGTGCTGTAGTCCAGGGCAGCATGTGAAGCAGAGAGCTGACCCAGACTGCTATGTAGTAATTGTTTTCACAGATTGTTCAGTCTTCCTCTTAAGCTTAGCTAAATTTCTTCTCCCTATTTCCTCCTGAGTTATTTGAATTTTCCAGGACCTCACTAGCCTGCTGGTTAGACCTTCTGTTTTCCAGATTAAATCTTTTCGAAGCCCTGTGTTCTTTGGCAACAGAATTCCTTAGTTTAACTTTTTTTCCCCTAGTTCTTATTTTGCTAGGCTAACATAAATTAAGTTCTCCTTGCCTGATTTTGTGAAGAAGGTTTTTCCATTTGCCTAAATAATTTATAGAATCATAGACTCATAGAATAGAATGGTAAGGTTGGAAGGAGACTTCAAGGATTATCTAGTTCCAACCCCCTGCCATAGGCAGGGACACCTCCCACTAGCACAGGTTATAGCCCCCTTTCCCCCATTAATCTCTTTTGATGCAGAGTGGATTTGGTTGAATGTAGATTGTTGGAATTGCATGCAGCATGTTGTGTCTTGCACAGTTGCAAAAATATTAATGCAAGTTTACCTTTTTGGTTTTTTTTGGAGGGGGTGGTGGGGAGGGAGTAAATAAAGTTATTTATGCTGTCCAGGACTGCTTAGTTTTGGCACAGATTTTATGATTATGCTGAGATTAAATTAAACATCTAAGTCTTTTATTTTGTCAGTTGTTTCCAAATGTTGCTTCTTCACTGATAGCAAGGCTGTGCTTATTTTATTATTTTGTATGTGTTTGTTCTACTACTTACTCAATTTATGTTTCTCCAGTTTTCAAGAGCACTATACAAAGATGATTAAGGGACTAGAATGTTTCTCTTATAAGACTGAGAGAATTGGACCTTTATTAATCTGGGAAAGGGAAGACTGAGTGAGGATCTCATAAATGCTTATATATACTTAATGGGTGGGTGTCAGGAAGATGGGAGCAGTCTCTGTTTAGTGGTCCCCAGTAACCAGGGGTAATGTGCACAAGACACAAGGGGTAATGTCCCCAGGGCAAGGGGTAATATGCATAAGACTGAACATAAGAAGTTCCATCTAAACATGAGGAGGAACTTCTTTTAATTTAAGGGTGATGGAGCACTGGGACAGGCTGCCCAGAGAGGTAGTGGAATCTCTGTGTCTGGAGACATTAAAAACCACTGGGCATGTTCCAGTGTGACCTGCTCTTAGGTGAACCTACCTTGGCAAGGGGATTGGAATTTGATGATCTCCAGAGGTCCTTTCCAATCCTTACCATCCTGTGATTCAGTCTCTTTGTGATGATATTAAGGTCCTTCTCCTCATCAGCAGTGATCCCCCTGGTTTGTTTGCAGTGCCTCTGAATTGTGTCAGCTGTGAATTTTGTTATGTTATTGTTATTTGTTGATATCAAGATCAGTGATAAAATAGCAAGGGAAGATGTGTTCATAGACCATGGGCTGCATTAGTACCTTTCCCTGACTTAAAACATCTCTTGTGTGCTGGCTATTGGCACATGCAGGCTCCTAATCACTGCAGTAATTCTAGTCCTCAACTGAACCTCTAGTTTCCTGTTTAGTGCTGTATCAAATGCCTTGCTAAAATAGACCCAGTGCAATTTCCCAGAATCACAGAGTTTCTGAGGTGGGAAGGCACCTCTGATTATCTAGGCCAACCTTCTGCTCAGAGCAGGATCCTCAGGCACATGTCCTTTTGGGAAAGGAGGCTTTGTAGCATCTCTGGGAAAAAAATTCCCAGTGTTCAAACACCCCCATGAAAAGCAAACAAACTCCAATTTCTTATGTTTAGTTGGATTTTCCTGTGTTTCCATCCATTGCCTCTTCTCTTGTCACTGGGCAGCACCAAAAGGAGCTTGGGTCTTTCTTTACTTTCCCCATCAAGTATACATCCACACTGATATCTTCCTGAGCCTCCTCTTCTCAAGGCTGAACAGTCTCAAGGTCTCCCATCCTCTCCTCATACGAAGAATGCTTCAGTCCCTTAATTATCATTGTAGTCCTCCACTGGACTTGTTCCAGTACACTCATGTCTCTCTTGTACTAGGGAGTCCAGAGCTGCACCCAGAACTTGGCAGAGCAGAAGGGTTGGATCACCTCCCTGCACCTGCTGGCAACAATTCCTAAGACATGGTTGCTGCAAGGGCATATTGCCTCTTCATGATCAATATATCATCACCCTTGGGGGTGCCTTCTCACCCTTTTTTCTTTTCTGCTAAGTTGCTCTCCAGTCAACCAGTTCCCAGTCTGTGCTGGTGCCTGGAGTTGTTCCTCTCCTGATGCAGGGTGTTTCTCTTCTTTGTTGGCCTATTTCTTCAGCCTGTCGAGGTCCCTCTGAATGACAGCACAACCCTTTGGCCTCTCAGCCACTCTTCCTAGTTTGATGCCTAGCAAAGTTTCTAGGAGTGCATTCAGGCTATTACTGTGCCCAGTTCTGGGCTGCTCAGTTCAAGAAGGACATCAGGGAACTGCATAAAAGAGACCAGTGCAGAGGCCACAAAAATGATGAAGGGAA
>WBNM01008403.1:2780-15237 GCA_013399055.1 Ramphastos sulfuratus
GGAGTGGGTCCAGAGGAGGGCCACGGAGATGATCAGAGGGCTGGAGCAGCTCTCCTATGAGGACAGGCTGAGAGAGTTGGGGCTCTTCAGCCTGGAGAAGAGAAGGCTTTGAGGAGACCTTGTAGTAGCCTTCCAATATCTGAAGGGTGCCTACAGGAAGGCTTGGGGAGGGACTATTTACAAGGTCTTGCAATGACAGGACAAGGGGCAATGGGTTTAAACTGTCAGAGGGGAGATTTAGTCTAGATGTTAGGAGGGAGTTCTTTACAGTGAGGGTGGTGAGGCACTGGCACAGGTTGCCCAGGGAGGTTGTGGCTGCTCCCTCCCTGGAGGTGTTCAAGGCCAGGTTGGACAGGGCCTTGAGTGACCTGCGCTAGTGGGAGGTGTCGCTGCCTATGGCAGGGGGTTGGAACTAGATGATTCTTGAGGTCCCTTCCAACGTAAACCATTCTATGATTCTATAATTCTAGTTCTTAGGCTTATGTTTTAGTCAAGGACTTGTCAGTGTTAGGTCAGTGATTGCACTCTATCATATCTGGGCAATTTTGTGTGATTCTGTGATTCTGTAATTTTTGTACCACTCTAGGTGGATGAAGTGAGAATTCATATTTGGAGACAGCTCTTTGCAGGAGGGATGTTGTGTCTTGGCTGAGGGCATGTTTGGTGGTTTGGTTTCATCCTGTGTCTCACATCTAAGAGGATGTAACTCTTACAAAGCTACAGCTGTTAAGTTCATTTGCCATACAGAGCAGTAACTGTAGTGTGTAATGTTTTGCCAAGATTGTGCTTTTATTGTCAGCAAGATCAGTGAGATCAAAGTGGTCTTGGTAGACAGGAGCTGATAATACATAATTAATAACATTCAACTGACAGCTTCTTCAGATTTCATAAAGTTTTATCTAGAAGGCCATTCTGTTTTCTTTTTTGTCTCATGCATTTGTCAAACTTCCTTTTAGGAAGCCTATGAAAGCTCAAGTAGTCTGTGGCACACCTGGAGCTGGTGAACGGCAAATGGCCTTTGCTGGGTATTAGTCCCATGGTGTGACTTAACAAGGGGACTTCGGGTATAAAACACTTACTGTTCTGATTTCTTTATGGAGCAGGAGACACAGTGCTTCAGCATGCTGATGTTTAATGAAAACAGGAGAAATCAGTGGCCTTCTTTTAGGAGCGATCACTGAGACATGAAGCAAAAGAGAGTAATCAGTTTCTGTGTGGCTCACAAAAGAAAAGGACGGTGGCAGTGTGGAGCAGAAGACAGCAAATCAGCAGGGCAGGGGTGGAGCCCATGTTTGGTAGGAACTGAATAAAGGGGATGAAAATCTAACATCAACATTTTTTTTTTTTTTAACATGAGAGCTCCAGCAGTGCTGTTTTCCTCAAAAATATTTTAATGACAGCTTCTTTTCAAAAGACTTTTCATGGAAAAATAATTCTAAAATGAAAAGTTGCAGATTTTGTTTTCTGAAAAAAATAAATAAATTGTCAAATGAAGCTTTCAAGGCAGACTTTGTGTGTATGTGGTTTTGGGTATTTTTTGACAACTTGTTTCTAGTTTCTCTTTTTTTTTTTTTTTTTTTTTTTTTAACCCTGCCAAACAAAAAGAGCATTTAGGGAAATATTTGTTTAAATCTCAATGTGATATAAAAAAATGTTACCATATAACAAGGCAAGGGAAAATAGGTTATGACAGAAAAAAAAAGATCAGCTTCAAACAGCATGATGTAGAGCTGATGATTATCAATGATGATGCCAAGCTTTAAGTTCAATATGTACTTAATATTTTTTTTAGGAACAGGAAGTCTCTGCTTAGTTGAAATCAAAGCTGACATATTTTTCTTTTTTCTTTTTTTTTCCTAGTTTAGTTATTTTATAGCTACAGTTCCTAGTTATGAGTGAAGCCTCTAATGATTTGAGCCTTAAGCTCACATGAGAGGTAAAAATTTGTCTACAGCAACATTAGCAAGTGGGGTTTTGGAGGATATTTTTTTCTCATTGAGGGGATATGCCTGCTGTGGGATTTCACATAAATACCGAATATGTATTAATTTCAGCATTTATGTGACAATATTGACTGATAGAAGGCAGCCTTTTAACTGAAAAAAAAAAGTGTCAAATAGTAGAATAATGATTTTACCTAGAAAAGATGAAAATCAAGAAAGTGTTGACCCATCACACTGTTGCCAACTAGGTGATATTACTTGAAAGACTGCAGCACTATCAGTGTAAAGATTCTTTGTTTTTTCCCCAAGAACAGCATTTCGCATTCCTGACTCTATGGCTTGCTTTGCTTGATCAGAATAAAACCATTAGAGGACATTGCAAAATTATTCCAAACTGTATTTACAGTCAGTGAGAAGCTGTGATTCTCAGTCCTTGCCTGTCTTTGCTGCCACTGTGGGAAATTAAGATGTCTGTGGTGCTAACATTGAGATAGGTAAGTCCACTGTCATCATTGGCATTAGTATGGTATTTTGGCTGAACCACCTGAGGTGAGTAAACGTGAGCATTTGGGGCTGAAAAAGCGGTTCAGGTAGGGTAGAGGTTCATGATATCCAGATTTGTATTGTTGGTCATAGCTCACATGCAAGATAAACACAATGCAGTGCAACCTGGTCTGGTGGAAGGTGTCCCTGCCTACAGCAAGGGGGTTGGAATTAGATGATCTTTAAGGTCTCTTCCAACTCTTCCAACATTCTATGATTCTATGATTTGCTTCAACCAAGCCTCCGCTATAAGCTTTTGTGTATGTAATCAGAACTAAATGATATCAAATGAAGTTTTCTTGCCCTCCTGAGGACTCTGGATTCAACACTTCCAGACGTCTCAGTACTGGAGACAGAAGAAAGTGTAACCATAGTGATGGAATGGAAATGATTTCTTTGTTCCTAGGCTGCAGTATCCTACAGACATTGCTTTTTTCAAGGTCAAAAAATACATTAGGAAGAGATGAAAATTAAAGAAAAATGTGCTGGCTTAGCTACAAAAATTAATTTAGTTTATGCATTATAAATTATGTTAAAAATGACTAAAATGAGATTTCTCAGCAAGAACTAAATGTGTGGTTTCACAAAACTAATTTCCAAAGATGAACACGATTACAAAATTTAGCTTTAAAAGCTTTTCAGACCATCAGAGGAAACAGCAAAGCTATCAATTACCAGACTTAGTGGTGCTTCTGTCAGAAATATAATGGTAATTTTAGCATTCTCCTCAGCATTTGCTAAATTAAGAATGTCTGAAAACAGATCAATTAATTGGAACATTATTCAATTTAATGAAACATGTGATCTGTCAAGGAACGTTAATCAGGTTTTAAAACAAAACATTTCATCACCACTTTCCAAATGGCAGAAATAGTGAGGATACAACTTGGAGGATTTGAGGGTAAGATTGACCATTCTTCTGAACAAGCAGAACTTCTTCTCACCAAGGTATTGCCCAGCTACGTGTTTTAACATGTAGTGCCTCTAAACTCTCCTCAAAATAACTTGTAGCTGGTAACCCTGTCGTGGTAGGCCTAAACAGGCCAAATTAGGCTTGTACATGTCCTGGCTTATGCAGACATGTTTTTCTGCTCTCTCTCCTTCTGTTTTGGGGAGAGCAACCGTGGGAAAAGGGACAAAGGACCTGGCGCCACTAAGTCTGGGGTCCGGGGTCTGTCCATCACCTGCGGTAAACAGGGTGCACACGGTTGCCTTGTGCAGGGCCCGNCCTTCCCCAACAAACCCTGCAAAGTTTTTAATCAATCTAATGTTTTACTCTCTGCATTTACTTTTCCAGAGGTGGATGAATGTGGACAAAATGCTTGTTCCATTTATGATGCTCAAAGTCAGTGTGAAGAGCTCGGAAAATTAGAAAATTTATTTGACTACAGATCTCCAGAGTCTTTCCCCTCAGTCTCAGGGAAGTACACAAAGTTGTTTTTCCATTCCTTGTGCTCTGTAGTACTGCAGCAGGCTTGGTAGCAGGCAAAGCAGCAGTTTTGTGGAGGGAGCGTTCTATAAGCTGCCTTCTGATAAGCTGGCCTCATGGTGAGTTTGAGGGAGTGTAAACGTGGCAGCTAAAACCAAATTGTGTGTTTGCAGCTGAAGACTAAAAGGATTCTTCTATGTGATTCACAGCTTTACCCAGAATGAGTCACTGCAGAAAGCCCATCTTCCTCCAGCTTCATAGTACAGACGTGGGCCAAAGCTGCTATGTCTGCTATGGTATGCCAAGAGACAGTCAAGTGGAAGGAGCAGAGGCGGCTTGCAGAAGGAGAAAGGAGACCCCAGAATAAGCAATCATCTTAAGCAATTTTTTGAGTCTTTTCAGTCAGATGTTCTTCTGTCTTTGAAGTTTTCCCACTGATGCCTTTTCAGCATCATGGTGGGGAAAGTACCTTTGCATAAGCTAGCATGAAATTACAGAAATGAGTCCAATCAGGTAATTCAACTCCCAAGCAAAAATGACAAATACTGGGAGGCCGTGGGTCACAAAGATGTTGAGGTTCTATTCCTCTTTGATAACGATTATGAAGCAGTGTTGTAGGCATCAATTTCCAATCTTTATCAGATGCAAGAGTCTGATGTGAACACCAGTGAGAAACCTAAACTTGCAAGCTTACTCAAAAGCACTACTACTAGCTCTCCACTTCTAACTTTCACACAATTATATCCACAGAACTTTCCTTCAGAGAAAAATTCCTGCAAGTTTCACACACCTCCTTCCAGTAAAACAGTGCTGACATTGTTTCACATAAAAAGATTCCATTATAAATATCATTGCCACAGTTTTGGTTTAGTTTAGTTTTGGGGGGGGGGGTTTGTTAGGGGGTTATTTTTTGTTTGTGGGTTTGTTTTTTTGGGTTTGTTTGGGGTTTTTTTGGTTTTGGTGGTTTTTTTTTTTTGTAGTGTTTTTTGTTTTGGGTTTTTTTTCCTGTCATCAATTTATAGATTATAGAATTGTTTCAGTTGGAAAGGAACTTTAAGAATTGTTAATTTCTTGTCAGTATCCCTTTATAATTCATTGATGTTAAAAATTCAGTCAAAGGGTTTGATTATTTTCTCCATTTCACTAACAGAATTATAATTTAAACCTGCAGGACCCCTGAACACGCATTAGGAGAAGAGAAAAAAAAAAAAAAAGGTGCTGTGAGATCAGTAAGGCTGAGAGTTTGACCTTTTTTTATTTTAACTGAAGCAAAATCTTCATGTTACTGAATTATTTAGTGACTTTGCTTCTCATTAGGGGAATGCATTTGCTGTTTAATGTGGGTGAGGTATACTAATGACACCAAAATGCAATGAAGGTAGCGAGTGGGATGACATAACTGAGATGAGAAGAAAGGGACAGCTAAGAGACAAAACAAGTAAAAGAAGAAGCTGCTGCTTGTTCTTCACCATTTTCCCCCAGCTTTCCACTTTTGTTGTTGCTGTATTTTTGTTTATTGGTTTGTTCCCCCCCCACCTCCCCATACATAGGAGCTGCTTCCAGGGACAGCACCGCTTCTGTGACCCCACAACTGAAAAACTGGAACTGATCTGTACTGAAAAATGTTAGCACTTGTCTTTGGAGAGATGGTGACTTTTCATCTTCTGCAGCTCTGCCTAGGATATTTCAAGATCTTTGGAAACAGGTTTTTTTTAAGTGAAAAGCACTCATCCTGGATTGAGACTTCATGTGCTTTCAGCAGACAGTGTAACCAATGTCACAACCTGCCTCTATGTTACTGTTTTTTGGGTTTTTTTTGGTGGGGATCTTTGTGCTTTGATATATGTCAAACTTGCATCACCTCTTAATAAGCTTCCTTCTTCAAGTTATTAGTGCTTAATCACTTGTGAAGAGTAAAGGGTACAGAGGACTGAAATAGTTGCAAATAACATCATCTACATTTGAAGTAGCTCCTGTTATTAAGCTGAAAATAGTCTGGGATGCAATCATATGATTTTGTGACCTTTTTGCACCTCTAGTTGTATCTTTTCTTTCTGTGGTGTATATTCACTGTGCTGTCAGAAAAACCTACTCAGGTACTTCAAAAATTCTCCCGTGCTTTGCTGATAGCTACTATTTGACCAGGTTGCAGGAATGGCTCTGACAGAAACTGGGGAACATCCAGCGCCCAGCTGCCTTTATAATTCATAAAAACATGTCCTTCTCATGAGCAGTTGCCTCCTTCATAATGTGTCTGTCTGAAACAGATGATTCAAATTGAGCTCCCAAACTACTGCTTTGCTCCACTGACTGCAAAAAAACCCCACTTAAACATTGATCAAATGCAAACATTTACTCTCTAAAGATTGGTGAGATTAATTCCTTTGCACTGACTGCCCTGAAGTGACAATCCAGATTCGGTTCCTCGCAGTACATTTGGATAACCACAATTTGGTTCTGGAGAAGAATTTAATATGAATTTTTAGTACTGAAACTGCCACCTGGTCTTTCATGGTGTTGATTTCCTAAAATCAGAGAGAGCTTTCCACTTTCTACATACTTCACAAATATTCAGCATGTTTCCTTTAAATAGCATGTTAGAAGTATAAGATACAGATGGTTAAAGTCATGGATATTTTCGTAAAATGTAGCAAATGGATTTTGATATAGATATGACTCTCCTTGCACTTCAAGCAACTTTTACATTGGATAGGTTTGTTATACTGTGGATGCACATCCACTTGGGAGACAACATGGATGCAGAGGTTGGTGTTGATCTGTATAAGAGCATCATAAGTGCAGGCCAGCCAAAAGAGAGTGAAGGTCACAGAATCAGAGAATACTAGAATCATTTAATTTAAAAAAGTCTTTAAGATCATTGAGTCCAACCATTATCTAACTACCAAATCTAGTGTTAAACCCTGTCTCTTAGTACCACATCTATTTGTCTTTTAAACGGCTTGAGGGAAGGGGATTCAAATGCCTCTCCGGGTCTCTGGAGAGTCTCTTGCAGTGTTGGATAACATCTTCTGTGAAGCTGCTTCTTCTTCTGATACCTAATGTAAACATCAGGTAATTTTCTTTCATCCTCTCACTTGTTAGGGAGAAGAGACCTGTGCTGGTTTGAGGATAATTGGAATATTTTACTTAGAGAAATTAAATACTTAGCTGTGAGAAGAAATAAAAACAACAGTAACCTATATCACTCATTCTTCTGCTGAGAAATACAACTAGTCAAAATATAGATGAGACACTTCTCACACACTTCTCAGTTCTCAGTTCTGCTCCTTTCTCTCTGGTAGTCTCTGGTTGCATCTGCCTTAACTCTAATCTGACCTAACCCTTTATTTCCTCTAACCTTCTTGTCTTTTTTTGACATCTCACCTCAGATCTCTACAGATTTATCACGGGAGATATATGGGGATTGATCTGGTTATTTCTGAAGGGAGGGAAAGGGGGAGCAAGGGAGGAGGAGGTTTAGGTTGGGAGCCTCCTGGCAATCGGATTGTGAGATTTTGTGTTTCTGTATTACTTTTAACTTCTATATAACTGTAAATATTTGTGTATATATATGCTTGTGAATTGTGCTAAGCAGTAAATATAGCTTCATTCTGTAACTTTCAACCAGCTGAGTCTAGTCTGGGTGATTTCATTGTGTGTGTGTGGGTGCATAACTCCCAAACCATCACAAGACCAAAGGACACCTCATTACTACCTCTTTTCAGGTAGAGGAACAGAGCAAAAGGGTCTCCTCCTTTACTCCAAAGCAACTCTAGTTCCTTCAGGTCTTCACCACAAGATTTGTTCTCTAGGCCCTTCACCAGCTTTATTGCCCTTTTCTGGACATGCTCCAGCACCTCAATGTCTTTCTTGTAGTGAGGGGCCCAAAACTGAACGCAGTACTCAAGGTGTGGCCTCACCAGTGGTGAGTACAGGAGCATGGTTATTTCAATTCTCCTGCTGGCCATACCATTCCCGATGCAGACCAAGACACTTTTGGTCTCCCGGGCCACAGGAGCACATTGCTGGCTCATAGTCAGCCAGATGATGATCAAAACCTCTGGGTCTTTCTGTACTGGGCAGCTTTCCAGCTACTCTTCCTCAAGCCTGGAGTGATAAATGATGGAAAGCGTCTTTGGTGAGCAGCTAAGCCACCTCTCTTAGTACCTTTGGGTGTATGACATCTCCCCATAGACCTGTGTATGTCTCTAGTCTTTCTCTTACTAGGCAACTTAACACTTCAAAATCAACTAGGCAATCTGAAACATCATAAAAGTTTTCAAATTGTTTGGGGGTTGGAGCATGGAAGGTATAAGAACAGGCTAAGAAACCTGAGTTGATTAAGCTGTGCAGAAGCAAGGTGAAAGGGATCCCACCTGGTGGTTCTCACCATACTCTACTGGAAGAGATTGATAGTAACTGGTGTTTGTGGCAGAGTTGCCCTGAACACAACCAAGCTGCATGTGTGTGAGCTCCAGAGGATATCTGTGTGTGCAGCCAATCATGGTGATGCAGTCACCTCCTGACTTTCTTTCTGCTTCTTCTCTGAAATTCATATACCTGTGTTCATTTCATGGTGCTGTGCAAAAGTTGCCTGTGTGGCTTTATGGGTCTTAGCAGTGTTAATTGTCTGCTGTTTTGTGAATAATACTGTGGGGTTTAGTATGCTTCAAATGCAACTCATTTTTGTATTAAGAAGTAGTTCTTTTTCTCCACAAAGAGATTAAAAGCACAAGTACATAATCCTTTCATGATTTAATTAGAGTAACTCCTTTGTTCAGTCATTTACCACCATTATAGTCAATTAATCCTAGGATGAATACAGAAGCAGACAGGAATGAGAGAAACAAAGAGAAGCAGAACAATATGATGATGTCCTTCTCTGGATGGGATTCCAATTTCCACAACCAACCCCTGTACTGTTTCTCCTGGAGCTTTCTTCATGGGCCTCCATTGTGTGGAAGCCTCTATGGCGGCACAAACAGAAAGTCTTGGTCTGTCTCACAGAGACTGCTATCCATACACGAAACAGAAGGGGATTGCTCTGAGAGGAAGGGATGTGAAGAGGAAACAACAGGTGAGATTTTTCTAAAACAGTGTAATGGAGGAACATTTTGGGGATAGAGTCACAAGCAACAGGAAATATTTCTTCTATGCATGAGCTGTTAAGACTCAAAAGTGCTGTTAGCTTCCTAGGCAAGTTGGTTGGCCCGTTTACCAATTCAAAATAATGATTCATTTTCTAAGTGTGTCATAAAGACACTGACAGTGCCCTCAAAGAATAATTAGACTGTATTCAGAGAAATTGCTACTTGTGCTTCTGCCTCCATATGGTGTCTGCAGAAATAGCACTATGTTACCAATTGTATTTACACAACCTGTGGATCAGTTTCCTGGGAAAACCACCCCTTCCATGGCATGAGCTGCAACAGCAAAGAGGAGTGCACCAAGACTACCAGCAATGTAAAGAGTTCAGTTCAGTCACGTGAAATAAACCATATGGTGGGACATTAAGAAATGTTTGTCATAAAGAGATGATGGAGTGAGGATGCCCAGAGATAAACACGGGTAGTACTTCTTCTATGGCTTTTGGGTTGTTGTGCAGGTGTTGTGAAGGGTAACTGTAAATGTTTGCAATGTTATTCTTGGTCTACAATAAAGTTCCAGAAGAGTCAGATTAAAGTCAGCATTTCAGTTCAGGTTCATTAAAAGCATCCATGAGGATGTCTCAAGTCTGTGTCTCCAAAATAAATCTGGTGACAATTCAAACCTCCACGGTCAGCTTCCTTCTTCAGAATGAAGAGAAAAGCAAAACATTAAAAAAAAGAGGCTGAAAATCAGAGCAAAGTTTGAGTCTGTGAACAGCAGTAGTGCAGGCCTCCTGATGCCTGGTGGGATCCTTGGTTGTCCCAACAGCCTGTCTGTAAAACGAAGTGGCAACAAGAGACTTGGGCACAACTCAGGAAAAACAGAAGAAAAAAATATTACATACTCACTCTGCTAATTAATAAAGGCATCCTCAAATATTTATTTCCCTTCTTATAATTGACTTAAAAGAACTGGCTTGTTAACTTTACTGCAAGTTACTATTAAAAATGAAATTCAGGTCATTTGAACGTGCCATATCAGAATTATAGTCAGTCAGATTCATTAAAAATCAGATGTTCTTCCAGTAAAATTGAGGTGGATGGTCAATTACCCAATTATTTGAACTGTAAAATCACTGTTGAATGTGCTACATGCTTCCCTTATCCCCTTACACACACACACACACTTAGTCCACTCATGCTAATGACCATTCATAGCTAAATCAAAATGAGTTCATTTTGATATAATTCTAGACATCATTTGGTATCAGAAGATTATTTTGTCCTGATTTTTTCCCCCTGAGAATGGTTTTTTCTGAAATCTCTGCCCTGATCCACTGGCTGTGACTGTTGATACATGTCAGTTTTCAGTTCTGCTTCCTGGTGATGGAGTACGAGAGCATCTCTCCTTTTCTCCTATTTCTTAGTGCTTCCTTATAAAGACTGAGAGATCCTGTGCCATGGCTGTATTATCGACAGGTGTATAGACAGGCACAGGGAGGACATAATTTTGAATAAGACTGAAGGGGAGGTATTCATGAGGATGCCCATGTTCTGATGAGAGCTCAGAGATGCTATACTGTCATATCTCAAATTCCTGCAAAGGAAAGATGATCATGGTGAATAACAATTCTCATACAGCTGCTGAAAGAGGATCCATATTTTTGTGTGCTTTGAGGCATACAATGAGCATTTTTACAGAAACTGAAGAAAGCTGATTCAGCTATTTTAGAAAAGTAGGGGAAAGAGTTCTGAAGCAGGGAATGATTTTTCCAATACTTTACAAGAAAAAATTGACAGACTTGCTTTTTAGCGATGGTAATATTGCCTAGCTTGTTGAACATTACTTCCACGAGACCAATAGAGAGAGAAATACTTTGATACAGGTGCAGGGGCAAATGAGTCAGTTCTATTTTCTGCAGGGATTTCTATCTACTCCCACTTTCTTTGTTAAGTTTCAAGAGTTGTCTTCAGGGTTGAAAATGGATTTCTCTGAGCCAGTGATGCAGTTCATGGACACAAGCATATTTTTAACTGGTTTTCAAAATGGAAGCAGAAGTCATTTGGGATATACCAAGTGTAGTTTACTGTGTTATTTTAAAGAGCTGTGTGGTGATGTGGAGAACTTGAAGAGATTGGTGGAGATCAACATTACAGGTTTGGTAATGGCATGTATTGACTTTTTAATCTCTCATCTGAATGTAGCTGGTGTTTTATTGGTGAGTGTCTCACTATGGCTTGTGAGCCTTTCTAAAATGGACCTGTGGTATTAGATTGTGTCTTCAAGCAGAACATCTGGCTTGAACAAATCACTTGGCTCCCAGGAAAGCTGTGTTTTGTTTTTATTCTTGCTAGGCCCGTTCATTGGACCAGAGCTAAGCAAGATAGCAGGAGGATGGAATGAGGATTGAGGGCGCAGAACTGTACAAAATTCATCTTGTTATCTGCTCATGTCCTACCACACCGCTTGAGATGTTTTCATGTTCATTTTCTATTCATGGCTTCATTCGTAGGCTCAGCCATGTGCAGCAATGTGGCAGAGTGCTTCATGCACAGACACACAGGACGAGACTGACTTGGCAATTCTTTGCTTCCGTGCACTGTCTTCATGGACATTTGGCACTGAAAGGAAACATTGGAACTGAAGTGCAGCCAACATCATCAATTCATGCCAGCTCACAGAGGTATGTACTTATGTACTGGTACTGGCTGTGCTGAGCAAAAACTGATGATAAAGAAAATATTTGTTGAAAGACTTCAATCTGGTTCAATTATCCTTAAACGAAGTGTCTGTGCTATGCTTATTTATTGTATAAATAAGCTAATCCAACAAAATATAATTTTTCTATTTTTTTTTTTTAATACTTTGTCAGGAAAAAGGCCTTGTGCATCTGACAAGAGAATGCATGAACAGTACCTAGTGCTAAAGTGAAAGGAAATTCTCTTAAGTTGTCCAGATCAGCTCAAAAAGTGCAGGGAAGGACTATACAACCTGTACTGAAATTCCTAACCTTTGTAGTGTGTTACATTGTTTACCTTCTCTTTACAGCTTATTGGTTTTTTTCTCTTTTGATTTATGCCTTTCCACAGCATGCTATTTCATAGACCAATAGATATTACTATCATTATGATGATCAGCGTTCAATTTCCTTTCCGAAAATGTATTCTAGGTAGAATTTCTTGTACATATTAAGTAGTTCCTTTCTCTTAATGTAATTGAATATTCAGATACTTCACAGCATCACAGTATAAGCAAGGTTGGAAGAGACCTCAAAGATCATCAAGTCCAACCTATTACCACAGACCTCAAAACTAGACCATGGCACCAAGTGCCACGTCCAAGCACACCTTGAACACCTCCAGGGACTGTGACTCCACCACCTCCCTGGGCAGCCCATTCCAGTAGCCAATGACTCTCTCAGTGAAGAACTTTCTCCTCACCTCGAGCCTAAACT
>WBNM01008403.1:17293-34568 GCA_013399055.1 Ramphastos sulfuratus
GAGAACATCATGTTTCTGTATTACTTTTATCTTGTATATAACTGTATACTGTATATATATATAATTTAAAAAAAAAATATATATATGCTTGTAAATTGTGCTAAGCTGTAAATATAGCTTCATTCCTTAACTTCCAGCTGTCTGAGTCTAGTCTGGGTGATTTCATTGTGTAGGGGGCCAGGTGACTCCCAAACCATCACACTCTATGAGGCCCTCACATGCTCTCATGTCTGTCAGGGACGAGAATGTTAGGGTTGGTTTTGTTTGTTTGTTCATTTGCTTGTGAGTTTTCTTGGGGTGGGTTTTTTTTTTGTTTGGTTTGGGTTTTTTGTTGTTGTTGTTTCTTTGTTTTGATATTGGTTTTGGTGTTTTATTTTAAAAATTACTCTTCATTTTTGCCACTCTAGAATGAAACAAAAAAAAATTCCAAAACTTTTTTTGCAAAACCCACAAAACATCCCACACATTTTGTCTGATCAGTCAAAACATTCAACCCACCTCATAATCTTATATATAAATATTTAGAAAAAAACAATATGACCTAGGACAGCAATTCTGAATTTAAAAAAAAAAAAAAGGTTTGGGTTTTTTTTGAGTCTTTTTGGGCACACCACAGACTCTGGGCATTGAAATTATTCCCTGGAGGCAGAACTTGCTGGGAACTTGCCGGGAACTTGCCTTAAATACGGATCCTGAAGACTGGCTGCTTTTGCAAACTGAATCCCTAACAGAGTGGTACCTACTAACCCATTTGTAGAACATCTCCCTTAAAGCAGTAATCTGTCTGTGAGTTCTTTTCAGACTGGAAGGATGTTTCACCACACGAATGGTGCAGAGGGGATACAGAGAGGATGCATTGTATTTATTTTAATTTCCAGATTTAAAACATTCCTTGCTTCGCCTCTGCGATAAAATAGATCCGTTATAAGCTGAATTTTAAGAAGTGAGTCAATTAAGCTGTACTCTATCAGGCAAAATTAAGTATTATCTGTAAGGAAAATGTACATATTTAATCAGACATCAAGGTTTGCCTCTCACTTTCTGGAAAACAAATGAAAGCTGACAAGGAATTAGATTGGCTTGAATCATTTGACTAAGCAAAAAGAGAAACTCATCAGCACTTAGAGAAAACAGAAAGTATTTCTGTACTTCTTAGTACTGATCCGCATTTGATCTTTGGAACTAAAACAGAGCAAAAATTCTTTCATTCTTGTTTCTACCAGACTGAATGTTTATGTTCCATGTTAAATAAATCTGCTTATTGCCTCCTCCTCCTTCTGAATTAGAAAGTATACAAAATCAACAAAAGCTATTTTGGCTGTTTTCAGATATTTGCTTTGTCTCTGAAGAAGCAAGTTAATTTTCTTGGATTATATAATACTTAATATACCTTTTTCAAACTCTAGTTGCAAAGGGAAAGTGTCTGCTTCGTTGCACACTATTAAACCACTCTACGTGTTTATCTTATCAAACTAATGTCAAGATGAAATCTGTCATTTTATGCATTTCTAATGCATTTGTCACCATGGTAGCAGGGAAGTGAGTATACAATTTAAATAAGAAAGACCCCAAAGCGGCCATGCTTCCTAGTCTTCATTGGGTTTTGACTCTTTATAAAGATCAAAATTCTTTTGATGTCTTCCGGAAAATGTATGGAATTTCTGTGGTTGCTTTTACAATGTGCTTGTAGAGTGGAGCTTTTACAATCAGATTAATTTTCAAGGCAGTTTGTGAGGAAAAAAAAAAAACACGCTTTAGATCATTCTTACGTCCAGTGGTATATCAAAGATGTATTTGCATTTCACCAGGAGCTCTGCTGTGTTTAATGATTCACTAAATATGTGTGTTATTAAGGGGTTAAAAAAACAAAAAAAAAGGTCTTTACAATTGACCTAATCTGTAAACTAAGATCTAGCCCCTGGTTGACAGTGGCTGAAAATCTTTAAAGACCAGGTGTACTTTATTTGAGAAACAAAGAAAATACAGACAAAGCCTTTGATATTGATTTTGCACTGCTGTGCCTTAGCTGTCAGCAGTAAATTAAGAACAAAATCAAGATGTTAATATCTTGTGTGAACAACAGCAGGAACCTTTCAAGTACTTTCCAACTTCTTTTGGCCTTCTTTTTTTAAAATATAGGCTAAGATTGGAACTGATGAAAATGTTTTTAGTTAAACCTGCATTTTAAGGTTTGTTTTCCAGGAGTTTTCTGATTCTTTTCAGCTGACATAAATTCAGTAACGTTTGTTTGGTTTGTTTTTCTCCTGTGTTTGTTTGTGAGATTATGAGATTCGTAAAGCTGGAACTGATTTGTTTCAGCCCGTGGTGGAAATGCAAAAGAAAACAGCATTTTGCCAGCTCTTTTTTTTCTCAACAGGCTTGTATCTGATAATGCATTTTCAATTGCAGTATTCAAAGCCCTTTCTGCTTTGATGGAATAAAAGCGTATGTCATGTCTTTATGCTGAAATACATTCCAAGGAGCAGTAACACTTTCAAGCTTGGTCATGTGTTATGAATAAATGCCCTCACTGCGTTTTTGTGTCTGTGTAAGATTTTGGGTTGTACCAGCAATATGTTGATCCTTTCTTAGTGATCAGCCTCACTTAGTCCTTCTCTCAAAAAAAAAAAATATCACCGAGAAACTGAAGATCATGGAATGAGAAGTAGGGTTCATGTTTGTTATGGTAATTAAAGATGATTTTAAAAATTCATATCTGTCAAGGAAGTAATTTTATTTCCTGGGTTTGGGTGTTTTTTGAGACTTGAGTACTGACTTCTTCCTTCTAAAGTGCTTTTTGCATTACAAAGCAAATGGGGGAGTTGATCAACATTTTTCAGCATTTTTTAAGTAAATAAAAATTTTGGATGTTGGAATCTGGTTTGTCTGGCAGCTGTGCATGTGAATAATCTTCAATGAACAAGACAATGCATTTCACTGCAACAGTGTAAACTGTTGTGAAAATTATAACCTCTTCATTCTTACCCCTCATCTGCCAGATTTCTTTCACTTGTATTTTTAAATTCTTTGTTAAATCACATTTGAGTTTGCTCCACTGGAATATTGGAACATGCCAGGTAGATTTGGCAGTGCAGGAGGGGTGCAGTTCCCAGAAGTGTCTTGTACATTTACAAGAAGTGAAATGATTAATTAACTCTGTATTTATGTTTCTATTTGATTTACAAGCTTGATTGGTTCACTCTAGTGACTGATTTACATAAATGTTCCTGGGACTGCATTACTGCATAATTAATCTTTAGAGCCAAGTTGCCTTGTTTCCACATGGATGTGGCTTAGAAAATTACACTCAATTTCATCATGAAGGCATAAGTACGGGGTGGAAAAGTTGGAATGTGTTTACTCTCTGCCCTGAACAGGACCAGATCTGAGATTAGTAGGAGCGGGAGGAGATGATCCAGCACCATGGTATAGGCATGCATCTTCTTTGTGTGTAAGACACGTATTCGTTTAGCTAGAGCACGTGATGTCAGAGTTTTACTTGGCCCACAAGTAAGAGCTACTTTTGAATAAACCTCACTTAAGTGACAGCTGTCATTTCTCTAGATAAAAGGATCACCTAAGCTCAAATCTTTCATTTGTTCAGTATCGGTATCACTGACCCCTTGCAAAAATTCCATTACATGAAACAATTAAGGCAAATTCAGCATCTTTTAAGTAAAGACAATTCTTAGGTGTTACCATTCCTCCTCTGTTAGACTGGTCTCTGCCAGCTCTTAGCTAAAGAGAATATTTGAACAGTTATATTTCAGATTCAAAGACTGACTGAAAAAAACAGCTGAAGCAAACAATTGTCTGGTATATCTACTAATGAAGCATGGGGAATATTTGCTTTCTTTCTTTCTTATAGGCTTCACGATTTTCAGTATTTGACATTTTATTTATCCCTTTGCACTTGGGATCACCTCTTTTTATTAGGAAATTAGGCTTAATTTTCTACTTTAATGTCTTTCAACAGACTCCTAACTGACTTGAGCTATATCTCTACTAAGGAAGTAATTAATAATATCTACCAGCTAAACGTGGCATTACTGAAAGTGGTAATCGGAGTAGAAGTTTCCAGTTTTGCCTAACAAGGGGGTAAATGAAGTCAAAGTCTTTTCCAGTCTCAGCTTGCTATGGGCTCCTTTTGCAGAAAAGGCTGCCACACAGTAAACGTGAGGAACAGAGTATATGTAGACTCTTGCTGGGTGGTTCTTCAGCAGATTTGAGAGCTGTCTCTGCCTTTCACATCAGTATGACCTAGAAAGGAAAGAAGGCCAAGTCAGCTCAGGTCATCATCAGAGCTGTAGCCTTCACTGAGATTTCCTGTTTCCCTAAGGTTATCTAAATATAAATTCAACTTTCTTGAGTGAAGTACATCAGGCTTTATTTTCTTCATGTTTTGTCAAAACACATAATTGAAAACTTTGTTTTCAGCAGTGTCATGAAGTTCAGAATGATAGACTCATGACAAACACAGCCTGGGATCAATTGTATGGAAGGAAATTCTTAATAAGTCCAGGAAATTTGAGTAATTTTGATGGGTGGCTGCTGCAGAAGAGAATGAATATTTATATAATTTCACAGAGGACAACAAATGTCAATTATTGTTCTTTTCTAAAGACCATTCTATCTGCCAAATGCTTCTACTCAGCCCTTTCAGACTGACAACTGCTGTGAATAAAATATGGTCTGAAATGACCTGGAGCAGTTAGTACAATTTTCACATTGCTGTACTAACTAGTCCTGCTGGATAGGGGACAATCTCAGTGTTGTGAACAACTAGACAGACAGTATGAAGTCCTGTAGAGGAACTTCCTTAGAGATGCCTCTAACGGCCTTTTTAAATGCATGAGTTCAGAAAAATATTGCTTCCTCTGTCATATTAGGTTAACACAGCTGTAAAAGAAGTAATGTAATATAGCAAACAAGCTAAATCATTCTTGCTTCTATGATTAGATTCAGGCAAGACTTCCCCACCACCACCACACACACACACACTTTTGCACCATACAGCCAGGGAGGTATGTTCAGTAATAGGCTTCTACCCTTTCCCTGTTGAAATTTGACTGGAGTCTGCAGTGGCTTGATATCTCCATATCTCTTGCTAAAGAAAGATTAATGCATATATCTCCCAGCTTTTTCAGCTCTTCTGTAGCATCCTCTATATCTAGAGCCTTTTTTTGCTCAGTGTCATGATTCATGTGCCTACAATAACAATGTCTCTGACAGTAAAGTAATGAGGGATGATGAGCTCCCAGGATCCCAATTCCCATCAGTTTGGGAAGCGAGTAAAGAGGGGATGATCTTTCTTTGTGTTTAATTTTATAGCTAATGTTTTTCAGAGATTTGGAAAAAGAGCTTGAGATATCTCAAAGGCTCGTTTTGGGTTTACTGAAGGTCTCTTATGAAAACAAAGTCTCTTTAAAATATCACAATTGTTGCCTGCTCCGAAATGATTCTTCGTAATCCCTCATTCAGACTTCTCTGGGAATCAACAATTAAAGTATGTTGCAGCTGCGTGTACAAAGTACTTTTTCAGCTTTTGGAGTCCTTCCTTGTCCAAAAGCATGAGCTATAGGCAGCACTGAGCTCTGAAATGGTTTGCTGGTAGAAACCACCTGTTCAGCCCCTTTTGTAGCTCACCAGCCGCTGAGCTACCATTGAAATCTCATTACACAGTTTAATTGTGGATTCATGGATGTGGTATTGTGTATGCCAAATTACTGAATCAAAAATACAGTACTGACTCCATGTTCAGGCTCTTCTGGGAAACACCATAATAGTATCACAAAGAGTTTCTGAGGAGTGAAGAAACAACCTAGGTTTAAAAAGCAAAAAAAGATTGCAAGACTGAATCAGGTACTCAAGCATCCTGTGAGAAGGCAATGACTTAGAAAACAACAGGGATGAGTACTTGTAACAGTACGTGAGGAAATCTAACTCAAATCTAACATCCAACATGCAGAAAGTCAGTTTCCTATTCAATCCTGCTAGCTCTGACTGTGAAAAATTGGTTTTGTGGATTAGCTGTTAAGTGCAAAGAGAATAAATTCCTGTCCTTCTTACAGACAAGAGCAGAAGAGGAAGAGGTTGCCTACTTTATTTCTCTTCTTATTTCAGCTGTGAAACTGTTCAAAAGGGGATGAAAATATCTTCTTTAGTTGTTAGAAAAGTTTTGTTAAATAAAACAAGTTTCTAGATCAATAGTTTATATATGAACTTTGAAAAACATCCCGACATTTGTGTGAAGGGAATTTGGATCCTTTCGACCAGAACAAATCTGATGAGAGAAAGAGTCAGAGGATAGTATATTCTGTGGTGTTTGTAATATTTTAGGATGGTATTTTGGTGCAACTAGATTAACTAAAGTGAACATGAGTCAGGGAATGTATTGCAGGGAAATGAATTGTTAAAAATACCACATAGAAATAGGTCAGTGAAAGAAGATGTAAGAAAAGAATAGCAGATTTAGGATAGTCTTTAAAAGTACATGAGAGAAGGGCACTGGCAACATTGTTAGAAAAAGTTTAATGATGCCATTCCTAGCAGAAGATCCTGGCTTCAACAATCTGCCTGCTTCTGCTGACTTGAGTCTCTTCCCTTTGGCTTCCATCTAAACTCTCAAAGCACCTACTGTTGTGAAGTTGGCAGGGAAATTGTGGCTAGTTATTTTGATAACTGCATCTTCACTGTAATGTATGCTGCCAGAAAAAAAGTCCTCCTGTGCCGCTAGATTTTCTTTCTTGCTAAAGCATGTAATTATTTAATAAATCTTTTTAGGTCTTTGTATAATTTTGTTTGTGGCCACATTTCAATTTTTCTGCATATTCATTCCCATGAGCTTCACCTTCTGAAATCCATTTACCATTTTGAGATGAGGGAAAGAGTAGAAAAAATTAAAGTGAAGTTTTTCTGTTGATCACCTTGAGGCAACTTTAATAATAAATGACTTAGAATGTTATGATTCAGATAGTAATTAAAATAAACAAACTAAGTTAATGAAAAGAATTTAGCTGTATAAACTCTTGAAAGTACTTAGGGTAATAGCAAACTGTGATTAAAAATTGTGGTTTAAAAAAAGCTTTCTTATATACAGTACTAAATAATGGTAAGATGAATTTAAAGGAAGAAGCTATTTGGATGTTAGTCAGGGTAGAAAAATCAAGATTTACAGTGGCAGATGTTTGGCATTTCTGATGCCCAATAGCGTCTCGAGGAGTGGGAAGGAAGCTCAGGTGGAGGATGGTTACCCCTGCTGCTCTGAAGGCTGGATGGTCTTTCTATCTTTAGGGTCAGTCCAGGTAAAAACTTCTGGGTAAAATTTGTTTCAGTCTCTACTTTTGTGTTTCTGTGCATAGCTGCTCTGCCTGTTAAAGATATTCTTGTTCTCACAATTAGTTTGTACAGACTAAAATTAAGCCAGGTGCAGACCACTCCAGATGGTATAGTGTGAGCATCACATCTAAGGATTACATCTGGCTTTTAGTGCTATATTGACAGTGCACTAACTTTAACTTTTCTGTTTCTCTTCTTAGTCTTCATGTCAATCTCAAACTGCACCTCACATATTAATATACTGCCAGCTGCCTGCACCATGAGTTCCCTAACTTATGCTAATGATCCTTGGATATCGGGTGGGGAAGTGACTATATGAACCAAGGGTGAAGGACAAACAGGTTTCAACTGCAAGAGTGACTCAGTAAGAGGTGTGCCTGCATGCTGTGCCATACACCTTCTTCTGTAGAGGAATAAACTTGTTCTGGCAAAGGAAAAAGCATTTATTAAGAATAAATCTACAAGCAGATAGTTCTATAAAATACATATTAGTGAGTCAAGTAAATTTGCAGTAAGATATGTTTTAAAACATGGTGTCCATCACCCAGGTGAAATATTCCTTTAGTGCCTTTTTGGTAAACAGCTAATGGAAGCAATACAGTCTCTAAAATTTTTTTTTTCTGCAAAGGCTATGCTACTTGAACAAACAAATATTTCTTTCTTTAAGTTGTACTCATCTTTAGTGGTTTGTTTTGTTGAATAATCTCCTTGGTGTTTATCAGCTCATCTTCCCATCAATTGTTACTCACCCATTACTGTCTTCTGGTTTCATTTTATTTGTCCTAAGTACACTTTTTTAATTACTGATTGCCATCTCTTTATCAGTAAGGCAGTTTTAATGAAAAAGGAAAAAAAAAAAAACAAACTCATTTGGGTCTTTGATCTTTATCCAAATTTAAACAGAATCTGTGTTTGCTTGTGTTTGCTTTTGTTATTAATTCAGAACTGGACACAATATTCCAGAAGAGGGCTCACCAGGGCAGAGCAGAGTGGGAGAACAACCTCTGTCAACCTCCTATCCATACCTCTTCTAATACAGTCCAGGACGACACTGACCTTTTTGGCCACAAGGGCACATTGCTGTCTCGTGGTCGTCCTTCTGTCCACCAGGACTCCCAGATTTCTTTCTCCTATGCTGCTATTCTTTGCCAGATGCAAGACTCCACATTTACTCTCAATGTATTTAGTTAAATTCCTCCCTGCCCAACTCTCCAGCATGTCTAGGTCTTGCTGAATGGCAGCACAGCCTTTTGGTGATGAAACTTACTATATTGAAGTTTTTGCCCATTACATCTCATCCACCACTGAAGATAGACTGGGATGCCACCACTATAACCCTGAAGGTCAGTACTTTTTTATCTTTTCACAGGCACTGGGATTTAAGAAACACTTAGAACAGAGAGACAGGGATGTTCATATGTCTAAAAAGCATGACTTCAGGGAAACCAAACCAAATCAAATCACCACTAACAAACCCAAACCAATTAAAAAAAAACCCCAAACCAAAAAAACTCCCACAAACCCCCAAACCCTCAATAAATTAACTGGTATTGTATCACCCACAGAAAAGCAAATTGGGCAGAAAAGGGGAAAACATAGCAATAGCTTTCAGATAGGTACCTGACTACACCTAAGAAAATGGATGTCTTCATGATGACGGTGTTAGCCAGTAAAGAAATAATATGCTCAAGTTTTCATGAAAGCTTTAATGACTTGATATCAGCAAAGCATTCTAGTAGTACAGGGCTGCTGAGAGCAGCTACTTAGTAGCAGTTATTGCAGAGTAGTTTAGAACAGGGAATGTGAAAATACAGCAAGAACAACATGGGTGTATCTTTATGTCTACGGGCTTAGAAGCATGGAGTGGTTAGTTGTCCTTAGTTATGACAGTCCTTTGTGGTTTTGTGAATTTAAGGAAAACAAATTCTCCTTCCTAAGGCAATGGAGACTTACACTGGAGTAACTAAGACAATGCATACAGTCAGGAGGTTCTCATAAATTTACATCATGTTAAGACAGCAATTGTCAAGGAACCACATGCTCAAAACCAAAAAGATTGACCAAGTTAAATAAGCAGCAAACAGGGTAACTTTGACACTGGAAATGAACTCATTTGCCATGAGACTGTGGTTTTGTTGTGAGATAGTAGCGGATACTTGATCTGCATTTTTCTTTCAGTTCTTACATTTCTGCATTAGAGCCACACCTCACCAAGACTACCTGACCTACCAAGGTCACAGTTTCTGTGTTCTGGCTGCTTTAGCTGCCTGGATGACCTTCGTAGCTCAGATACCTCCATAAAGATATGTACTGGATCTCCTTGAACTGCAGTTAATTTTCCTCACAGGACCTCTCTGGAGTGCTGTGTTGTGGCTTTGTGACTAAACATAGCTAATAAAATTCCAGTGCTTTGGCTGTTGCTGAACTGTACTTGCAAGTGCCAAGGCTTTCTCTGTTTCTCATTCTGTTCTCTTGAGCAAGTAGGCTGTTGGAGAGCAAGAGTTCAGGAGTGGACATAGCTAGTTGACAGCTAACTCAAATTGACCAAATGTGCATTCTACCTCATACAACATCAAGCTCAGCAATAAATGCTAGGGAGAGGGAGAACAAATCTTTCCAAGGTGGCTGTTACTCAGGGATTGCCTCAGTATTGGTCTGTTTTGAAAGGTGGTGCACCACTCATTTGATTGAGTTTTTTCCCTTTCTTCACTTACTAAATTGTCTTGATCTCAACCTATATTTTTTTTCTTATTTTTCCTTTTCTGATCCTCTTCCCTGCCCTGTTGGGTTGGTGGGGGAGAAAGAATAAGTGACTGTGTGAGTTCTTAGTTGATGACAAGAGGTCAAGCGACCACAGGAGGTGTGAGCCCAATCCGTCTTAGAGCTGATGTGGACTCTGAGTTGAGCCAGTACTGTCTTCGAGGAACATATGGTAGCACAAAACATGTCTGATCTTCTCAGACAGAGCATGAGTGGAAAGCAATCTGGCTGCTCGTGCCCCTCACTGTAGTATTCAATGGGATCCAACCTTGGATGTGATTTGCTAGTCAAAATCAAGAGAGAAAAATAGTTTAAATCCCTTGAAAATAGCTGTCTCCTGTGGCAAAAAAAGCAAACCACTAGAGAAAGAAATCACATGACCCTTCTCCAAAAAATCAAACCTACGTCATATAACTCCCAACACAAATTTTAAATACATATGTTTTTTGACTAGCCTGTCCAAAGTAGATTTTATGTAAGACCCTCTGAGTCAGCTGTACTAAAGATAGAAGTGTTGCATCTTGAGGGAAACATCATTTGTCTTCCTGTCTGAGATGGGCTATGAACATCTGAAGGCTGAAAACATATTCCCAGATATTATGAAACATTAATTGCCTGTCTAAGGAAACCTGTTTTCTTTCTGTGCCAGCACTGCACAGCAGAAAGTGTTAGAGCGAGCTGTGGAGCCATTCCCACTAGGAGCTGTTGATTTGGGTTTGTTTTCCTATTTGAACATTTGAACAATGTCAGAGTGACCCTGAACAGTGTGTACTAGCAGGTGTTTGTGTAAGATTGCATGAAATGAACATAAATGCTGTGAAATTTCTGAATAATTACTGCCTAAATGAGTAAAACTGCCTGCCTGAATTGCTTCTCACAGTAAGAATGGGAAGGAAAATTTAGGGAGAGTCAAGAAAAATAATTAAATCAGCTCTTAGCATAATAAAATGTGCATGTAACTCCTGCTTGGATCTTTCAAAGATGCAGATGAATTGTTGGAGACGTTGCTGTCTCCAGATTTCACAGAACTTCCTGGATGTGAAGGTTTCTTTCAAGATGATGTTGGTCAGCCCAGCAGATAACAATTGATAATTCCAATATATGAAATTCTACCTGCTGTACAGCTTTCCTCCAAAGAGAGATGAGTAATTATAATAACTTCATCATCTCTTTTAAAGAGAAAGATACTTCCCTCCTAAATAGAAAGAGTAGAACTGCATACCAGATTGAAAGCTCAGGAGAGGAAATAACACTATGCTGTATTTTCTGTTACACCTACAGATCTACTTAAGAGTACCAGTGTTCTCAGTCAGGTTTATTCATTATTTTAAAATCAGGATACTCACAGCTCCACAGAACTAAGTCTTTTGTCATACAGTCTCGTTTACATTAATACATAAAATTCCTTGTGATGTGAGGATCTGTCTTTGAAATTCCAGAAGAACTCACAATTTCCAGTGGTGAAATAAAAGCCAACTGCTCGAATTTGTCCATTACATTGTGGAGGATGTGGAGCAATGACAGGCGAGGAACTGAAAATATCTTTGTCTTGCAAACAGATAGAGATTAAAATGTATTTCCAGTAGTAAGGCTGCTGTGCCCTGGAGCTCACAGTTGTTTACCCAAACTTACCATGACCATACACAGAAAATATTACAGAATTATTCAGAGACAATGATGATACCTGGTTTACTTATTCAGCCTTTTTCAGGTTATTGTGCCACCAAAGGGCAAGCAATTCCAAAAGCCAGGGTCTATCCCAAAACCCCCAGAGAGAAAGGCAAGCTGGAGGCAGAATGTTCAGGACGTTCCTGTGAAGAATTTAAAACAAAACAGGTATATGGTGCAAAAGGAAAGGAAGCCATGGGATGGAGGCCCTAAAAATGGTCTGCATCCCTCATGGTTTCCAACTGCAAGATGGACAAGTGCCTGTGGTGTTTTACATGCAGCAGGCTGGGTATAAACTACTGGAAGTAGCCAAGGCTCCTCAATATAGGGAACTGAGGACAGAGAAAACACTTTTCCCTTTTTGTGTATCTGTAGCATTGTACAAAATGGAAACTTCTTTCCCTCTTCCCTCTTGTTTTGTATCTGGCAATGTGTCACTCAGTTGTATAATTCCTTCTGGCAGTGGAAATTTTCTGAAGGATGTATGCTTTGTCTACCAGTGTCCATTCTGCTGTCATGCGGCCTGCACCCTGGGGAGAAGATGTGCTTTGCTTCTGCACATTTAACTTTCACCTTGGTCAGTTTAAACACGCAGCTGTCAGCAGAGAGTGCAGGCTGCAAGATACGGGGTTCACGTGCTTTGTGCTCTTAACATTGTTGAATACAGCCTACTTCCTAGCTTACATTGCCATGCCTTTTTTGTTGTCTTAGAAGGATCTCCTCCTTTCTGTCCCTGTAGTTGCTGTGTTCTAGGTGGCTATGTTAGCTGATGTTTTCTTTGCAGAGACTCTCCTTTTCCTCAAGTGCTGCTTGAAGCTAGGCCACCTGCTCTGCTCACCTGCTGGTAACATGTTTCTTACTCCTGAGAAGTGCAAATGGGGCACTTTTGCTTCTGATCTAATGCTAGCTTTGACTTGCCGACCAAAAATATTGGCAATGGCTAGATATGACTCTATTGGTACAATTAGAACTGGTAGCACTGTACCACTTCTGCTTACCGAACTAGGATGCAGTTCTCCTTAATTGAGTCTTGCACACAGTAACATTAATGGTGCAAGGATACAAGTTTTCTCATGATCTCCTCCTTGCTTTCAGCTTCCAGTGGCTCTTCTTTCCTTTTCTTTTGCTTCTCATTGGCTTTTCCTCTTCACTCTTGTTTTTCAGATACATACTTATCCCAGTTATATTTCAAAATATTATAGTATCTACTTACCCTCCTACTGTGCAGAACTAGTGTTTTTGTGAACGACTATAGAAAATTTAATAGGATTTTATTCAGAAAGATACTAAGTGGACAAAAGCAGACATTAGTTCAAAGAGCCTGCAATATGTTCTTGTTTTAAATGGTAGGTAAGACCTCTGAAATTAAATGTGATCACTCATCTTTTTATGGAAGGACTTGCTTAAAATCTGTTCTGAACTTAACTTCCATGTAGTAGCTGCATTATGGATTTCTTAATGTTTATGATCGTGCTCTGGTCTGCAAAAGAACTATATGATTATTTTGTTTTCCATGTGAAGTACTCCATTTTGCATTCTTTTTTTTTTAGTCAAGAGATGATACTGATTGCAGCAGGTAGATGTGATGTGGCAGGAATGAGATCTCAAAGGCACATGTGGAAAAGTGCTATTTTGCTGTTGTAGCACATACTTTACCATAGCGAAAAGCAGAACAGCATTTCTGACTTACCTGCCTCAGTGTGTGGTACATTGGAAAAATGAGGTCACCCCATTAAATGGAATCCAGAGAAGCATGTGTGTGTGCAGAACATCCCATGTGGAAGGATACTGGAAACAAGAAATTTTTAATGCCTTAGCACATTGCTAATATTTGTACAAGGCTGGAACGTAGAGCAGAGCTGTTTGACTGCAGCTTCACACAGCTGAAGTCTCATCTCTCTCAGCGGTGCAGGGTCAAAGTATTTGTACTCAGAAACTAGTACAAAACCCTAAACAGACAAGCAGGTGCCCCAAAATAATTTTTTCCTTAGAAAACTTCAGGGAACAGAAAAAGTTTTAGGAAAGGTACAATATGATCCATAAGCAGTTTGGTTGATGGACTTACTGAACATTCATTGCTGGTTGTTGTGTGAAGCTTCCATAATTCCAGCAGAATGAGTATCGTTGCTACATAAAAGGCAGTTTAGTTTGACTCTACACAATTCATACATCCTGATTTATGACAAATAGCACCCAAGGGATTATTTTATTTTCTGCAAGGATGTGCACATATGTCATAAGTGGATGATTCCTTTTCAGAACAGAAAATCATTCTGCACTTTAAAAACTTCCTTCCTTCTAGTTCTTGAAAAACAGGCAAAAAAACCCAAAACCAAAAACCCAAAAAGGCAAGCAAAATAAAGTTTGTTTTCTTCTACTTCCCCCCTTAGCAAGTTCTTCTTAAATCTGATGAGAAAAAGATTTCTCACGTGCAGCTGTCTGAATCAGTACAATCTTGTTGTCAGTAAGTTATCATGATTTAAAAACCTTAAAACTTAAATAATCCAACCAATGTGCAAGTTTTTAATACTCTGGAAATGGCTATAGCTTATTTTTCATCATATGTCTTTAGTTTCTGGTTTAAAATGAACTGCATTATTTTTAGGCACCTTGAAGTTCTGCACAAATTGAGATCATTAACTTTTGGTATTTGTAGATTGCTGTTACTACCTGGCTGATACCAATGTAGTTGATTATTAAAGTATTTCTTAAACTTTAGGCTACTTTAATCTTTTTCAAAAAGAAATAGAACAACAATATTTTCTTAGCATAGCTTCAGCAAGGTATACACATGAAGGGATTTATATTATTAACATGTAGCCTAAAATAATAATCATAAACATGACAGAAACATAATACCATTCATGAGGGCTTACCATTTATACTAAAGACAGCTGTGATAACGCAAGATTCGGTGGCTGAGATAAAGGAAAGCATTTGATGGTGATGTGGGTGTGGAGGTTTGAATATCTATGTTTTTTGCATGAAAAATTGCTATTTGCGGTTTAGGCAAATTCAGAGACCCAGTGATCACAGAACTGCCATATAATAACCCCCAATTTGCCTTTAATCTTCCATCAAGATGAGCCCCTGGCAAGAGGGCATGGGAGAAAGGCAGAAATGAGAGTTGGGCACATCCCCTCTACTCAGTCGGCACTCCTTGCCGTGCTGCCTAAAAAATGGTTCCAAAACCTCCCCCGATTTCATGTGCTCAATGGATCTTGCATTGAGTAGCCCACTTCTACCTCAAAGTAATGATAAACAGGGTTTGGTCAGGTCTAATGGTGTCCTCAGGTCAGGGAGAGCTGAGTTGCGACTTTGCCTCTCTTTCTCCAGGACACATCTGTTTAATTAGCCATATTCTCAGCACATGCTCCTCCCAACTATCTGGCACCGGTGGTAAAGGGAGTCCAAGACTGCTTTTTCTCCTTCAGTCTGAGGAAAATTACCACAGCTTAGGGACTTCTTTGATGTAATATGGAAATCTTTCTAATGAAACTAGCTTAATTTTCCTTTCTCTCCGACTCCACTACTTTTTCTTGGGAGGGACTAAGCTCTTTGTTTTACCTCAGTCCCCAGAGCCTTTTGTTCTGTTGAAAGATCAGTTATACTTTGAACTTTGACAGTCTCGAAATGTCAACTTGCAGACCACCTAGCTGGAGGCAGGTGAGGCATTATCAATGAGCCTCCAGCACTTGACTTTCAATTGTGAGTGAACTTTTCACTTGGTGTTTCAGAAAAGAAGCAGAACAAGGTTAGTTTTCCCTGTCTCATCCTTTATTTTACCTCGACCATATCTTTGTCACCTTCTCTCCTTATGAACTATTGCTATCTCAACACTCTATCAATTTTTGATCCTGTTACACTTCCATGAATATCTGCTTATTTTTGCCCTCCTTTTTCTTCATAGTGAGAAAGATAGTAGAGCAAGATGGAACAGAGCATGTTAGGAAAACTTATTAATAAAAAGGAGACTGATATATTGTGGGTTATAAAATAACGGTGATTTACATGTGATGAATTTAACTACATTTAATATGACACCCTTCAGATCATGATGTAAATACGAGAAGACTAGAGACAGAGGTTTCAGATGCACATGCATAAAACAAAACCACTCAAATCCTTGTTTGTATGTGGAACTTTGTAACCTCAGCTTCTACCAAAGTCAGATCACGAAGCCAGATTAGTCATTTGTTACTTGGTACGGCAGGGCACTGGGGACAGGAAAGTTGTTTTTCTTTACACAAAGAAAGGTACAGAAAAGCACAGAGCTGTTGTATAACTCTGTCTTTTTGAAAATATAATAACAACTGACCTTAATGGGAACACAGGCATATACTTTATCAGAAAATAAAGTCCCCTGTGCTTACTTGCCTAAATTTGGACATTTAGGAGACTAACTCGGGTACACAGTATTGCAAATGCTTATCACGTTTGCTTTATGTTCTACAGTAAGTTGAATGGAGAAAATAATTCTGAGTAAATGGTGCATTTCCTAGGTCAAATCTGTTTCTTCGTGGTTTAGTTACATAGCCTGCCACACTTTCTTTAGGTGAAGAATCCTATCTCCTCATTTTACAGATAGAACTAGCAATGGCACCTAAACTGAGAATTAGGCAGTAAGAGGAATGAGGCAGCCCAGTAGGATACATAAGCAGGATTTCCAGCATACCTTAGCTCTATGGCAAGGCTTACAGGAGCTAAGGTTTGCTCTGTGGCAAGAGGTGAAGTTTGCTTGGGTAGCAGTATGTGGTGGCAGCAGAGTTGCTGCAGCAAAATGTTCTTGGAGGGATGTTTTGGATGGCCACCAACAGAAACAGAGTTTGACCAAGCACAACTGCTGCCCTCATCAGTACCATCATAGTGTTTCACTGAAGGAATAGATGTGTTTCTCCACTGGGTTAATATTCAAAGCATGGATGGTACAAGGAGGATGGCCTAGTTTACAGACAACAGCCATTTATTACAGGATGGCCAGTGGACACAGATAAATCACTGGAGGTCAAATCAGCATTGGTGAGTCCACTTCAATCCACATCAGGGATCTACAGCTGAAACAAATTCATATAAATTGTGCCCCCACAAAAGATCTGTAGAGTGCAGGATTAATGTGATTAATGGTCTCTGGTATATAAAAACTGGAGCAGATGGAGGAGCGAAATACAGTTGATTATCAAATAGTGTAGTTCAGAAATCAGGAAGTTCAGTTCAAGGTCGAACCTGACACAAACAGAAAGAGAATTAAGCATCATTTGATACAGCATAACAAAAGCTGTTCTGACTTCTTGAAAGCCAGTTCTGTCAATTAGCAGGTACTATGTGTTCATCTCTTAGAAAATATGATGGGAGATTACCATAATAGCCCTGAGTGACTTCAGAAAAGTGTACCACATGAAGCAGCTGGATGAGTTCAAAGGGTAAATAACATTTCTCATGAAGAAAAAATATCCATGTCCTGATTACATAAATTTTCTTAATTGAAGAGAGGGGAAAAAAAAAAAAAAAA
>WBNM01008403.1:38858-55921 GCA_013399055.1 Ramphastos sulfuratus
TTGTTTCACCATTTGAAGAAGTTCTCAGTTCTCTCATCTTTGGCTTTTCAAGTGTTGAAAGTGACATTTTCCTGCTTTAACAGATCTTAACGTACCAACAAAAATACTTAGATGCATTACAACTGCCAAAGTCCCCCTGGGATGAATATTTTACATTGAAAATTCTGTCCTCAGTCACAGCTACTTATGTGAAAAGTATCACAGATATGTGTTAAAAATGCAGTGTGGCACTCACCAAAGTTCAAAAGTTGTTCTATGCTACTACCATTTTTCCTTAATTTGAATTTCTTCCAAGTGTTTTGCTTGTTTGTTGGTTTTGGTTGGTTGGTTTTGGTTGTTGTTTGGTGTTTTTTGTTTGTTTTCTTTTTTGGGGGGGGAGGTTGTTTTGGGTTTTTTTTGCGTTTCTGGGTTTTTTGGGGGGGGGTTGTTGTTTGTTTTTTACATGGCTTCTCTAATGATCTTATTGTCATAGATGTGCTAGCTTTGTGTACCTTGCTGACTTCCTATGAGAATCTCAGATTTTGACTTGCTTTTAGTCTATAAACCCAGCTTCTCTTATGATACAGTGGCATAAGTTTAAGGCTTACATTTAATTGTATTGTACATAAGCATCATTTTCTAAAACCTAGATTTCTATTTTCAAGTGTACTAAACAGAAATGGAAGTAGTAAAGGATTACATATCACTCAATACATAGATGTCTTCTATTTGAAGAGTCAAAAAAAGTAATTGTAGAAGCCTTGAGTTTTCAACGTGAAATAAATATTTCTTGCTTTCTGATTTCTGTCAGCTGGATACTGCACCACTCTGCAGCTGCATTAACTGTCTGTCTCCTAGTGAAGAGGTTTGTCACTAAAGAAATACTAAATGATGTTAACCAAATACTGCTGTAGAGAAAATTAAGAAAATAAATACCTCTACTTCTTCCTTCTCTTAATTTTCAAAGAGAATTTTTCCCTTTGAGCATTGAATTAATTTAATTTCTTTTGGTCATATTGGATAATAAACAAATATTTTGACAATACCTCTGATATATGTAAAAGTTGAGTACTTTTAGCCTAATATTTAATATTTTAGAAGGAATGTTTAGCTTCTATTTATTGCACAATAATGCTTTAATAAATGCTCAACTTACAGAAGCCTGAACATAGAAAATGCAAGGAGAGTATTAAATTAGTGGGATAAAAGAGAATAACTCCTTGAAATAGCACAAAAGGCTGATGGCAAACACAGAATGCTAGAGAATTTGGAACCTCTGTAAAAAACATGCATTTATTTATTTTACTTATGGTAATATTTTTAAGTGTCCATTCAAATGCCATGATGCTCAGTGTATCTAATCAAGGAAAACTATAGAGTTATGTTCTTCCTTTGAAAAGAGCAGGCAGAATAGAGAAGAAAAATTGGGGCACTCCCTGAAATTCAAGAACAAATTAAAATAATCTATCCGCTGTGAATACATATTGGGAAGCATTAACATTTGCATTGCACTGTTTCTTAAAAAAAGACACGTCTAAACTACATCATTTAATTAATATTTAGGCCTAATCTGTATGAAGAATAATTGGCTTATTTAAAAAGCTGATTAGATTAATGTTATTATGGTGACAATAGAGCAGTTCTAAGCACATCCTATCTGAAAAAAAAAAAAAAATGTACAAGTGCGTGGGGATGGTGGCACGAAAAGAAGCAAGTGGAGTTTTATTTTGGATGCAGCAAACAGAGGGATACTCAGATCACAGAGTTATTGTGCTTTCTGTGGTATCACTATGGTGATAAGGTAAAGAGTGCATTTTTAGATATCCTTATGTGGAACTGGTCCACGCACATCTCAATGCCTTTGTGCTAGGAGGAAAAGAGGGTTCAAACTTTCTCATATGTGGCAGCTGATGAAGTAGATGATCTGCAAGCGGTCCATCTGAGTTTAGTTTCAGCATAAAACTGAAAATTTAAAACTGCTAAAATGTAAAAGCATGAAGATTTGTGAGACCTGGAAAGTGACAAGGAGAAAGGGAGGCTGTACTAATACAGAAGCTGATTTTACTCAAAGCTCAGTGGTGGTTTTCCCTAATGTTAGAATTATGCAATATTTATATGTGCAAAAATCAAAAGAAGATCACCCATGGTCTTTCCCAGCCTAGCTGAAACTGACTAAAGATTGCATTTTTTATGAGTAATATCTGGTATTTCTTACTGGTTTTTTGTTGTATTTTGGGGGATTTTTTTGTCTGTTTGGTTGTTTGTTGGTTTGTTGTTGTGTTTTCAGTTGCTGTTGTTTGATGAGGCCTTTTTGGTTTTGCTTTTTTCACTTTATTTTCCTAAGTTTGAATTTTGTTTCTTTGTTTATTTTTAATTTAGTTGCAATTCATATTTCTGAGCTCTTCATAAAATCATAGTGGGGAACACCTCCATATTGCCTCCGTGGCTAGTAAAGAATAAGCAATCAATCTCTCTCTTATATCTTTTTTTTTTCTTTTAGATGTTAATAAAAACATTCGGTATTACAGGAGTTGTAATAAAACTAAAATGTTGTTGCTGCAGATTATAGGGTCATTTTCCTTTGTGAAGGTGGCAACAGTATCCTCTGTGAAACATCTCTCCATGTGCCAGAAGTACCTATGTGACTTCGGATTTGTCAGGGTCAGATGGCTTTAGTGTCTAAAAAAACTGCCCGTTTCTCTCTGTTTCAAAACACCAATCCATGCTCTGCCCTCTCCTCTCAATACGAGCTTAACAGCCTCTCAGTTCTTAGTGTGGCAGCTATTTTTTTTGCAAAGCCTATAGGAGTTTAATGACCCTTCAACATCTGTGTTAAATGTGATTGGAGCTAGCAACCAGGATAAAATAGTTGATGGGAACATTCACAGGTGAAAGATGATTTCATAAATCTTAGTTACTCATGAAAACAAACCAAAACCAAGTAGAAGATGAGCGACTTATGTGAAAATTAGGTGTTTCATTATGATGTTAGATCTTCTCTGGAAGCCGGACCAATCTGTTTATTTTGTGTGCGTGTGTGTGTGTGCGTGTGTGCGTGTGTGTGTGTGTATGAGTAGGACTAATCTCAGAGACTTAGAGGTTCCTTTTATGGTTTAGATTTTCTGTGCATGTTTGTATGTCTTTCCCTGTGAAAAATCAGTGCAGTCCTTAAGTCAAGTGAAAATCATTACTGATTTAAGTTCACTTAAATCTGCAGGGGGAAAACCCACAGCCTTTGCCCCTGAAAACAATAGAAGTTAATCTGATCCCTTCTGCCTTAGCTAATGCTTCTCTGGAAGTGGTAGCCATGCACGAGTGTCACAGTATCACCACTGGGCATGGGAAATTGCGTCTCCAAACGACTTGTCATCAACGACAGTTTATTCCTGCAAGACCCTTTGTTCCCTTACGCCACTGGTACTGGAGAGGATGAATCTAGCTTTCGGAGGGAGTGTGTGACATGGCACTGCACTGCTCTGAGCTCATAGAGACATAGCAAGTCCCCAGCCATCTCACAAAACACCCTCCCAATCCTGGCCATGACCAAGGGCATTGCTCACTGCACACAGCCTGCCTAAGGCATGTGCAAACAGGAGACCTATCTGTGCAGGCAGGATGCTTGGTGTGCAGGCAGGATGCTTGGTATGCAGGCAGTGCTGGTCTCGTTGCTCTGCTCAGCAGACTTGCAAATGGGATGGTCATATTTTTCATGGATTATGCTGCTATATTAATATTAGATGCTGGGCCCTGGCTTTGAATTTCCTGCCTGTATTTAATACACCATTCAGGAGAATGCAATCCCACAGGCAGAAGGGGTGTTTGTATTCCAGCTGATCAGCTCTGTCTGTTATGAACTGTGCTAAGAAAGTACTTATTTCAGACACCTACTTCATTTCATGGGTGCAACAGGATGGATGTTTGAAGCACTGTCACTAGTTTAAAGCAAGGAACTGCACTGATTTTATCTTTCTCTTTCTCTCAGGATGCAGTACATGTTTTTCAACTGTCTTTCCCAGTGGGCAAAATCAGCTCCCTTAAGCTGAGCAGAAATCTCATCAGTGGGACCGAATAAAATTCAGCACTTCTTTGTCTCTGTGTGTTCTATTCTCTCACCAAAATTTACCTTGGCTTACACAATTACTTTTTCTTCACATTTCTGATTATTCAGAAAAATGCAGTGGTTGGCTACCTTTTCCGGGCTACTTTATGGCCCTGGCTAGTGAGCTCTCTTTGTGAAAATTAAGAAGGGCAGAAGAAATCAAAAGGAAAAGGAAAACAAAGTAAATAAAAAACCTGCCTGTTCCAGTATATGTTTCAGAACTGCAAAAAGTGACATCCTTCTACTTTCATCAATTACAAGCACAGAAATACTGTGCAATAGGCTGGAGAATGATGTTGAAATTAATCTTTTCTTCTCTAGAAATACACAGAAGCACTGTGCATACTGTCAACTACCAGTCTCAGCTGTAAATGGCAATGGATATTTTTTTCTCTGTGTGTGACTTTTTCAACATTTGTCAGCTTTGGATACAGTTACACATTCAAGTACACTCATGTATGCAAGCCCAAAATCGACCAACAGGTCAATATCACACTGTTGGTAAGAATTATTCCCAGCTCCTAGCCCAAACAGTGTAGCAGTCATTAGCTAAATACACTCTGCACATGGGGAGTTAGAGAGGAAGAAGCAGTTTCTGTCTTCTGATAGACAACGTCTTTGAATTTTGCAAGGTACAACTACGGGACACCAGTGCTAAACCAGTAAAGGAAGCAACATGCTAAGTAGTTCCTTAAGTACAAGGAATTGTATACTATCTATGCAAAAATTTTGCTCTTGTCTAAGAAGACCCTTAATAGAAAGAAAAAACAAATCCTTAAGAAATAAATTAGCCTAGTGCATACTCTGATGGGGTTTATCTTTTTGATTCAAGGAGTAGTTGCTGACTCTGTGGCAAGGCAGAAATGAAACCAAATGAAAGGATGAAAAAGATGTGCAATACTTAATCTGCACTGCAGCTGGCTGCTGACAGGTTCTTGGTAACAAAAAATGTAATTCCCTAGATATCATTTCCTCCTTGAGGGAATAGAAAGCAACTGTTGACAATCTCTGTAACCATGTTCTCCAACTGTAAGGCAGTAACAACCTCTTCTTTGTTTAGAGTTTGGTGAGGGACAGCTGAACCAACAAAGGCAGATGCTTAAGAATTTGAAGTCTGAAACACATTTGTAGTTCCAGACCAAAGACAGAAAAACCTCTGCTCTCTAAAATAAACAAGCAAACAAAATTTCTGCATTTTTAAAAGATTGATGTATTTTTGCTCTATTTAGCTAAATCTGAGATTCCCGATGATACTCCAAGGGCTTGAAAACCAAACATACTTGACTCTGATCTTCATGAGAAACAAAAGATCTAAATCATAGCATGGAAATGAACACAACATAGTACCTTGGTTGTACCCACACCTCTGCTTTCAATACATTCATGAGAGAAAACAAACAAGGACGCAAACAAAATACCCCAATCCCACCCCCACCCCCCCCACGCCGGAATGCTAAATACATCAAGGGGAAAACTTTAAGTCATCCATGTAGACTTCAACTCCTTTCTTTTCATCTTATTGCAATAATTTTTAAACATGCCAATGAATATCAGGCTTGCTAGCCTGGGGACCCTCAAAACATGAAGCCAGCACTAGACACAATTTGCTTTTCTATTCACGTTTAAGTGACTGTCAATCTTCATACAGACTCTTCAGATACTCCATCATCCAGGAGGAACCCAGCTGTTCTCAGATAAGAATATCCTAACTTAAAAAAAAGTCTATTTCACATCCTCTACAGTACCAGAATACAAACCCAGCCCTTAGATCTCTGTTCTCAAGGAATGTGAAGCCCCTTCTGCTCTTCTCTATAACTATGTTTTATTCTGTGCTCCATGGACTACATCAGAAAGAGACAAGAGGTTCTATTAATCAGCTCTTCTCTGTCTGTGTTTTTCAGAACTTTGACTTTAACTGCCCTGCTATCATGCATTGTTCTATATGTCTCTGCTTTTGTGTATGAGGAACAGCCATTTGAAGCACATTAAACAACACTATGAAATATCATAACGTAAGTTTTACTTCAGTGTAGATCCAGTGCAGATGGTCATGGGTCCAAAGCACAGTTTCTTCCCTATAAGGAGTCAAGCCATTCTTGGGATGCTCCCTTGGTGCCTGTAATGAAATGATTCACAATCAATAATGATATCAATTTTGATATCCAGGCAGAGATTGTTAATAACTATGAAAACTGTTTATTAACATTAAATCTCACCACAAAACTTATATACAAGGTTCAAAAACGCATGGTTTGGAAATGTATACATACAGGGAACAGGCAAAACTATAACACTTTAAAGGCAACTAGCATAAGCAAACATTTTTACTGGTAGAGAAGGTTTGTGTGGTCACTTACACCGCTTGCAGTTAGTTATCCTGCTTAGCCACTGGATGGGCACAGGAAGCTCCTTTCTGCTTATGGCAGAAGGCAATCAATGATTACAAGAGGCTTGAAGTATTTACTCACAAAAATATCATGGGACAATACCCAAAGCACGTGGCGGGGCTGCTGCCAGGCCAAAAGCTGCTAGAGGCTTTGGAGCTTCCTCAGGCCCCTGGACACTTCAGAAAGGAGGCAGACAATCTCTGACCTGGTCCTGGCTCTCTTGGCAGCAGGCTCTCATGTGCAGGCAGGACGTGCAGTCTTGGTGTGCAGTCTCGGCACGGTGTCACGCTGGCTGTGCAGGCCGAACGCGTGGAGGCATCAGAGCCTCAGCAGGCACGGATACAATAGCAGAGAGCACAATAGCAGAGCGAGAGAGAGTTTGCGCTACCTGCTCATCCTTTATATCCATTTCAGCCCGAGGCTGATGGGCCTTTGGACACAGATTAGCCAATCAGGATGGCAGTTTGCCCAGTTTGTCCATATTAGGTGAAACTGGGGCTTTTGTCCCCTTTCCTGTGGCCACCACCCCCAGCACAGAAGGAGGGGGAGCAGGGGAGCACGCTTGGGCAAGCCAGCACATGTACAAGGCCACTTGGCCTTTTTAGGCCTACCACAACAGTGCCTCAGATGACTCTTCAGACTAAATAATCCAAGTTCCCTCAGCCACTGCTCATAAAACTTGTTCTCTAGACACTTCCTCAGCTTGTTGTTCTCTGGAGATAGTCCAGTGCCAAGTGCAGGTGGACAGTCACTTCCCTACTCCTACTGGCCACACTATAGCTGATACAGAGTAGGATGGTGCTGGCCTTCTTGACCAGCTGAGCACACTGTCACGTCATATTCAGATAGCTCTCAACCAGCACCGTGACTGAGATCCTCTCCATACAGCTGCAGAGGATCAGCAGCCAGAGCATTCAGTTGTAACTAGGGCTCGCCTTAGCCAGTTCAGAAGCACGGCTCCTTTAGTATGTGACTTATTAACCGTGCTCTGTGATGGAAGAATAAAGACATGAAATGCAGTTTCAGCTGTGACAGTGTGATGCTTACAAGTAAAGCCAGAGCTATAGAAATATTTTGAGTGAGGAGGCAGGAAATACTGAGATACATTTTTACTTCTTTACATACTGCAGAAAGTTTCAAGATACAAAGCAGACAGGATGTACATTTCCTATTAAGGAGTAAAATCTGAATTTACTTCAGTTAAAAAAAAAATAAAAATAAAAAGAACAGATCAAATGATTTTAAAACAGGGTATTTTTCCAAGAGCTGATCAGTGCTAAGAACTGCTGGTGTATAGGGTTTTGTTTGCAGCTTTTCTCTGATCAGCTTGAGTAATTACCTGACTGAGCCTCTGGATAGCTTAATTGAGTGAAAAAATGGCACAGAAAACATGGGCATCAGGCACCTCTTAAATATTTCTGAGAAAAGCGTGTACACCTTTGCAGAGCCTGGGATACTACATAATCACATTTTCTTGAGGAGTTCTTCCCACGGACCCCAGCAGATGCATCCCCAGTTTTACACTGGTGTAACTGACCAATGAATCTGGGTGCCAGACAAATACTTTCTTGCATCCATGTCTGCTCCTCCCTTGTAAGGGGTGGAAGAACAGGAACGCAGTTTGGAAGGGAGATGTATGTTTCATCCTATCAGAAAGACTCACAGTTTAGTGATAATTCAAGTTTTATTCAGTACAGAGTTGCAGTGGGGCAATGAAGATGTTAAAGTTTTATTTATCTCTGTGTATGAACCAAAATAAAACTGCAAAAGGAAAAAAAGAAACCTCTTGTTATCTAGTTATGTACTTAATTAGACATTAAGGCTACAACAGCATCTTTATGATCTGCTTTTGGAGTTGCAGTAGTAACATTTGTTCTGAGTGGTTACTGCATAAGCCTTTTGGTAGTGAGATGCTTTGGTTTTGAAAGCTGCCAAAAATTGTTTGCTTATGTACAGAACTGCAACTACTCACAGTGTCTGTGAGTCATATGGAAGCAGGACAAGGCTAAGTAGTGCTGTAGTAAAAAGGAAGGTGTGCAGAAAATGTACATTATTATGCTGGCAACTTAAACTACAGGCAGTACCCTGTCATTAAGAGGAAAAAAAAAAAATGAGGGGAGGGGGGGAAGAGTTGAAGTAAAGCCTGGATATTCTAATGTAATTTGGAAAGGACTGCAGAGTAGTCTAAATGATAATGGTTTTTGACAGTTTGATATGTATTTATAGCTGTTGCCAGCCCTGCCTGAATATTATATAGGATTATCTGGGATTTTCTGGGTTTATCACCACAGGCATGCAGGATTAACAGCCTGATGAAGTCAAAAAGAATTACTCAGCCAATCCAATCCCTATACTTATACAGCGCCCTTCACACAAGGTCCCAGAATGCTGCACAAGAAACACAATAACTGCCAGAAAGGATGGCAAAATAAAAATCTGCCACCTAGGTTTGAAATCCACCTCAGAACTGAGCTACCAGGTATCTCCTCATGAAAACTTCCAAACAATCAGTGCCCCAGTGAAACAGAGTAGGAGGACTATGTATCAGGCTCCCCATTGGTAGCATTAAAAATGTTTAGGACTTTTTTAGTGCTGAGTGCCTTCACAGTGGGAGTAGACGGGATGATACATATTCCCAGAGGCAGATAGAAGCCAGGCGAAGAGAGCTTCAGGTAAAAGTGAATACCAGATATATAGGATACACCTGTGATGGAAAATAACTGGTCTCTCTTACCTACAGCTTTTATTTTGTTTTGGCCCATCTCTGTTATTCTTTCCTATGAAGTGTTCCTAAAAATTTTATGTAGCACCCATGATGCAGACGCACAAATTTTCCTGATTTCACATGTGTCACCATAATCTTGGCTCTGCTGCATTAGAAGAGCTGCTAACCATTCAAATGCATCTGATTTCCTCAGACAGAAAAAAAAAACCCAAACAAACATTGAAACAACAATGAAGCAAATACATTTGAGCTAAAATACAAATTAAAGTCTTGTCACTTATGACAGGGCAGTGGTGGAGACCTTGTCCACATTCCCAAACAGAGGCCTGGTAGATGTCTTCTATTCTGCACAGCCAGTTATCAGTTTGTCATGCCTCAGATGGGGTTTCTGAAGCAGCTGGCCATAAATTGTAAGGCTTAGAGGAAGGGTAAAGCGCTGACTACGTAGCAGCTAAGGGTGAGGGCTAACAGAAAACCAGCAGCCCCTTTCTACTTTTATCAGTACATTATTTATTTATTTATCCTTTACGTAGTTTGGTTCGACCTGCACAGACTTCAGCTATGCAGAGAACCGGACAAAACTCCAGGCTGTCTGAGGTGAAGGGGAACATGCTCCAAGAAAGAATTTTAAGTACTCCATGGTTTGGGGAAGGATGTCTTGGAGGGGATTCAAAGGGGTAAGGCTAATCATGAGCCTGGGTTAAACCATGTACTTGATTTATGTTTGGAGGTTTTCCAGTCACATAGCACAAGGCCTGCTGGTAGGTGTGTAACCTCTGGAGTATTTGCCCAATGGTTTGAAGGATGAAGGAGGACAGGTGTATTAAGAATGTGTCCTGGATCTGTAATCAGATTGCATATTCTACAAAAGAGCAGCGGAGACTACAACCTCTTTACTGAAAATTCATGTTAGGATGCAAAATATTCTTCAGTGTAGCTCCTGCCCCAGGAGTCTGTCTTCAGTTTTTTATTTTTTTACCTAGACAGAGTTTGATCAGTTTTAAAATGCAACAAAATTAGAAAATGGTAGTATACAGTGCATGTGTTGTGGGATGAAATATGGATGTCACAGTAGATTCAAGGCTTGAGAGAGGGTAGCAGTGGTGATTATTGCTGATACAAGAAAGCAATGTCTTGGCCGCTCGGTAGTTACTATGATCACTACATTTGAAGGTGAAGGCCGGCTGGCCAATTTTCCTGTAAAACAAATCCGTTGGGGTTTTTTGTGGTTTGTTTTTTGTTTGTTTCTTCATTTTTTTGTTGTGTGTTTTTTTGGTTTTTTTTTAGCATGGAGATTTTGACATACACTTTTAAAGAATGTTTTCCAGAAGAGTTATTTTTTACTCCTTCTGTGAGTTTTCTTTTAGTTGTGTTTTAATGACTGCAGTAATGAAACATCATAAACACAATAATTTATGAGATGAAATTCAAGAGGTTTTCCCCAGCCTGGCAGGTAATGGTGTTTTGGGAGTAGAGCATAGTCATGCTAACTCATGGAGGTGTCAAAAGTCCTCTTTTACTGAGCCCATCTGGTTAACTGCTTTGAATCACTCTGACCTACATGCTATACTGAGAGAAGTTTGTAACTCATTCCGGTAGTCAGCAGGACAGTGTGTCAGGATTTGGCTCTAATTCCCTCTCTGTAGACACTAGAGCAGATCACAGTAAGACTTTTAACTCTAAATATACATCTATGGAGCAAAATGAGCCTTCATCCATGGCATGGGTTAAGTACTTGTGATCTACTTGCAAAGTGTAAAAATAGCTATGAAGTTAGGGGGTTGAGAAATTTCCTGTAAATTTTCTTACCAGAGTAAAGATCCCTTCAGTGTAATAAAAATGTTTCATTTTATAATACTGAAACTTTGCCTTCTGATTCTTTAAAGCTTCATACGGTCACACAAAATAAAATAGTTTAGAACATCCCACTCAGCCATTTTCCATTTGTCTTTACCCTTTTTCTTGTAAAACAGAAGGATTTTTTACCAAAAGGAGCAGATATTGACCATGTTGTCTGCTGTGTCCCTGAGAGGAAGTGGGTTCACATTTCTGCTCAGGATTATTTCTGTAACATTTGTAATACTTAATGAACTTTTCTTCGGTAACAATAATTTTTTTGCCTCTTGGTCAACAATTCTAGTACACGCAATCCAGGGAAGGACTAAGCAATATCTGTCCTCCACTTCCCTTTTATTCACTGTCTTTCAGGAGACATTTGTTGGATTTGTTCCTGTATTTATGCTAGAGTGAGCAAGGATGAGTGGGTGGCTTTTGTGCTCTAAGCAGGATGGTCTGGGGCTGAGCTGCTCCTTAGTGCCTGCATGAAAATTCCATTCCTTGAGAAAAAGCTTGTCTCATACTGATGAGCTTTAGTATTGTGGTCCTTGTTGATATATGTGTGAACTCTTCTGACCACAATGTGGTTTTGTGTCTGTACTGCTCAGTGAAAATTATTTTTGTTTTAATGAGTGTGTATAAGACAAATATACACTAAGATACGTGAACACAAAAACATGTGCATGTACATGCACAGTTTTCTAATGCCTCACGAAAAAGAAAAAATATTATTCTCATTTTTATGAGGGCAGTGATAGGGCTACCAGGGTAATAAATGAAGCATGAATTATTCAAGAGTCTGCATGTCATATGGATCTTTTAAATTACGACCAAAGAAATGGTAAAACTGTAAGCTTCTACCCTTCTTACAAAACCAATTTAATTGCAAAGACATAATAAAGTTTCTCCCCTTCTTTTGACCATTTGCTATTTTAATGAATCTAGAGGTAGTAGCTTAGGTAAATTTCCATAATGTACAGCTAATGAGATACAAGGTACATGAATAATTTAGAGGTCTTGTGCTGGACCATCATGAAAGGACCTTTTGTAAGGAATATAATCACACAAAAGTGATCTTGTATTTCCTGCACACCTTATTTAACAGTGGCATTGCTTGTAATTATGAATTGTGTGTATAAGCAGATAATTTTTGTGAATATTCTGGAGCATACTAGGCCGAGCCAAAGATATACTTTTCTAATGTTTCTCAGATTTTTTTTTTTTTCCCCAAAGCACACAAAGGAGGATAGACGAATCATATTTAGAACTATGAGATTGTTTCAGGAAGAAAACATTTGGAAGGATTTGATGTCAACTTGTGATTCACATACTTTGCCCCTCTCTGTCAGGATACGTATTTTCCTTAATTTTATTGAAAGTGTTTATAGGATCACATAAAAGGGCTGTGTAAACATTTCTTATACAACTGTGTAAAAAGCTGTTTATACAGTTGTTTTTTTCAAAGTAGATAGTAAATTGGTAATGATTTTTTTTCCTACCCTTTTTCCCACTCAGCAGAAAGGTAAAAGGGCAAGGTTAAACTGAAAAAAGAAATTTAATGAAGCAAATCTCACATGAGGTAACCAGGTCTTTCATAACAGTGTAAAAGAACTACATTTATTTACACCAGCAGGGTCTAAGAAGCTGTAATGGGAGAAAAACATAATTAGTACAAAATAATGGTATAAATAAATGCTCTGTTCTGCCCTCTTTCCTCCTTCTCTAAATCATGTTAAGATTTATATATATCTTATCATCTTTTCTGTTTTATCAGAAACAGGAAAATCATCTCCAAAACTGGATGTCATGAAGGGAATTGTACATAAAAAAGAAAAAAAATATAGAGCAGAAAAAAATGTCCTTCCGTGAATTGCTCTCAGTGGTTAAGTCTCATATTTGGACAGAAAATATACTACAGTATCAAAGATGTGCCTAAACCCACCCTTTAAGCAGACCTCAAAGTTACCGCTGGTGTCTAAGCTTTTCCAGGGGTGCATTCTTGTTAGAGCTAAGCACTAGCAGCTGAATCCATTTATTTTGGCAATCCTGTACCATCAGCAGAAAACATACTCTTTTAGAGGGTTCAGTTCCTTTTCTGGGTTTATTGCTATCTTTGCTAGGTTTCTTTCCCTATGCTTTTAATCTTTTGAAACACAATCCGTCTTCTCCAAGGCAAAGGATCAGCTCTCCAGAACTAGTGGTATAACAGATGAAGCATAGAGATTTTACCTATTCTACTGTGTTTTAAAAATTCTCAAGCTTCCAACCATAAACAATGTCATTACTATGTGTGAAATGGCAAAAAAAAAAAAAAAAAAAAAAATTGCAAAGTTGTATCATACATGCAGCTTGAGATAGCTGTTGATCACAACTGATGGGAATTGCATCTCTCTGTGTCGGTTACAAGGAGAGCATTTGGTCCCAGTGCCTGTGCTGGGAAAGAGCTTTTGGAAGGAGCTAAAGTGTCCAGCACACACAGCAAAGCAACAGGATTTGGGGTATGAATGAGAGGAAGTTAGATGACTTTTAAAAAGCTACCATAATACCAAACTGCTGCAAGTGTGAGTGATACCATTGGTATTTTCACACAGTTTGTGCTTCTGTGGTGGTTTGCTTGCTTCTAAACACTCAAACTAAAAAGATATTCTCCAGACAGCATAAACTCATTACCAAGAAGCACAGAGGAAACTGTCATTGGAAGACACTAATTTAGAATAAACTGAAGAAAAACTATATTTTCATAGCTGCCAATCTTTCCAGTTTGCTAGTGCAAAAATTCCAGCAGAAGAACAGACTAATGAGCTGGGTGTCACCCCACCTTACTCACCATCAACAGAATTTTCAGCTGAGTTCAAGCTGCCAAGTTTGCAGCAGCAGACGACATAAGAGGCAAAAAGATCTCAGCTTGATTTTTCAGGTCCCTGGCTGAGCTTGCTGTCTGGCAGCAGGAAAATGCATCTCCCAGCTTTTAAACTGAGCAAATTATATATGAAAGAACATTGAAGTAGAACAAATATGGAAGCTGTCACACACAATCATTTTTAGGGAGTTATTTTTGTGACAGCTACTGAACTGAAATCGATGCTGAAAACAGCATAAAATCATCACACTCACATTTCATGATTTTTTGAAGTTGCAAGTCTCTAGAAAAGATAAGGAAGCAATTCTAAAGCCTGCTGAAATCTGTGGAGAAGAGTTAAAAGACAATACTGCACAATACTGCAATGAAAACAGCTAGTGTTGAAATGATACCAGAGATCTGTCAGCTGAATTGTTGCTTCATGGAACTGAGGATTAGCACTGGCATCATCAGTGGTGTTTCCATTTTTTTTCCCTGATACTTTTTTTTTTTTTTTTTTTTTTTTTAAACTGGAATATGTCTTCAGCAGAGGGAAGTTATCAAGAAGCACTTCCTCCTTCACTTTGCATCCCTTCTATTCAAGGCCTAACACGATTAGAGTTCACATACCACTTCAGCAGAATACAGCACTTTTTACGATACCACACACCCAAGGTGATATGGCACTTTGTTCCTCTCAGAGGAGAATTGATTTCAGAATACTAAACTAATCCTGCCAATAGCTGGGTACATCTGCACAGCCCTGGGGTAAGTATATCTGCACAGACGCTAATAGAGGTATGGTGATGGCAGTAGGCACACATTACCAAGGGCTTTGACACAACTCAAAAAACGCAGTACTAGGGCCTTTTTAGGGTCCTCAGAGATTTTGTCAATAAGTAGTCTTGTGCTAATGTTTTCATTACTTTTATCTTCAAAAGAAGAGTGGCCAGCAGGGCAAGGGAGGGGATTCTGCCCCTTTACTCTGCTCTCATCAGACCCCATCTGGAGTATTGTGTGCAGTTCTGGAGCCCCCAACACAGGAAGGACATGGAAGTGTTGGAGCGGGTCCAGAGGAGGGCCACAAAGATGATCAGAGGGTTGCAGCAGCTCTCCTATGAGGACAGGCTGAGAGAGTTGGGGCTCTTCAGCCTGGAGAAGAGAAGGCTTTGAGGAGACCTTATAGTAGCCTTCCAGTATCTGAAGGGGTCCTACAGGAAGGCTGAGGAGGAACTATTGACAAGGTCTTGCAATGACAGGACTAGGGACAATGGGTTTAAACTGGTAGAGGGAAGATCTAGGCTAGATGTTAGGAGGAAGTTCTTTACAGTGAGGGTGGTGAGGCACTGGAATAGGTTGCCCACGGAGGTTGTGGCTGCTCCCTCCCTGGAGGTGTTGAAGGCCAGGTTGGACAAGGCCTTGAGTAACCTGTACAAGTGGGAGGTGTCCCTGCCTATGCCAGGGCATTGGAATCGGAGATCCTTGAGGTCCCTTCCAACCTTACCATTCTATGATTCTATGATTCTATGATCTTATTCTCTATATTAAGGTAAGGGTTGCTAGGTTTATGTTTACTTCAGTCTTTCCCTCAGTTTGCAGCAGCCTGTAGCAGACAATCTGTTTTGTATAATTCACTCATCTTTCATCTGCAGGCTGTACAACTGCAAGGACCACTGCCAAAGCCAGAATGCACAAATTTCAAAATGGCAATAATATTTTTTGCAGTTCTTTGATATTCTGGAGCCTTGCTCATTGAACACCTTTTAAAAGCCGTCAAACTGTTATGAAAATGTATTTAAACTGACTTTTAATCAGGATGGGCAGTTCTTCTCGGTGTGATGCAGGTGGCAGGTGGAGTATAGGCAGCCTTTCTTCTGGCATCTAATATTTGAATTGCTCCTTTAAAAGTGCACAAAAAGAAATCTCTGTAAAGATGGTGACACCAGTCTGCCTTTTGAGAGAAGAGAGCCTTGCAGGAAATTTCAGTGGAAATGCAAAAATAATTAGTGAAAATTAACTTTGAGTTTTTGGTATAATTACAATCCCTTTTCCAATAAACAATTCAAACTATTATTTCACTGAAATTTTTGGCAGCTGTCAAATAGGTCACCATTTGTATCTTGCACTAGTCTGCTGCAACATTATTCTTTTCACTGAATCACAGAAAGCTAGTGGTTGGAAGAAACCTTGAAAGATCATCTAGTCTACCCCCCCTGCCAGAGCAGGATCACCTAGAGCAGTTCACACAGGAACGCATCCAGGTGGGTCTTGAATGACTCCAGAGAGGGAGACTCCACAACCCTCCTGGGCAGCCTCTTCCAATATTCTGTCATCCTCACACTAAAAAAAAAATTTCCTGAAGTTTTTTTTTTACCTTTCCCCCGAGTATGTGTTTGTTCTTCTCATACCCATCTAAGCTCAAACTGCTTATCAAAACATCTCACTTCATAAGTCTCCTTCAGGCAAATGATCAAGTAAGCCAAATCCCGCTGCAGCTATTAGGGCAAAGACATCTTTGGTCTCTCACAAAGTCTTGAGATATATGTGTAAAAGCAGCTGAAGAATGCTAGTAAAAGGGAAAAAGAAAAAACAAAACAAAATGAAACAACCCAAACAGATTTTCTGCTTTAAAATATTTCAAATCTGCTTTTGGGCTTCTTTGTTTTATTAAAAAACTTACACACATAACGAAATGCAACTCGGGATTCACTTTTCCTAAAGTGGTGGCTGCTTTACAAACACACACACATTCCTGGTATAACACTGTGGCTGAGCCTGACTTGGCCTGGAAGTTGGACTAAAGACTCCCAGAGATTGCCTCTAGTGAGAACTATCTTATGTCACTGCTAAAATGAAATGGTGTAAACATTCACAGAATCACAGAGTCACAGAATGTCAGGGGTTGGAAGGAACCACAAAAGATCACAGAATCAGAGAATCACAGAGTTAACCAGGCTGGAAAACACCTTTGAATCATTGAGTCCAACCTATCACCTAACACCTTCTAATTAACTTAACCATGTCACTAAGTGCCTCACCCAGTCACTTTTTAAAGACCTTCAGGGATGGAGACTCCACCACCTCCCTGGGCAGCCCATTCCAATGCCAATCACTCTTTCTGTGAAAAACTCCTTCCTAACTTCCAGCCTAAACCTGTCCTAGTGCATCTTGAGACTGTCCTCTTGCTCTGTCACTGGG
>WBNM01008405.1:0-94718 GCA_013399055.1 Ramphastos sulfuratus
CCAAAACGTGAGCTCTGTCAAGGCGGAGGAGTCTTAAGTCGAAACTCTTTTAAGGCAGGCACCAGGCGCCTTCTCCCTTGCTCTATATATGCTTTTCTAGACAAAGTGTCTATTTGCCAGTTTACACTGGGCGCGAAAACCCAGCCAGCCACCAGCGCGGGCTGCCACACGGGCCAACACACCTGTGGGGAAAGGCGCCTGCTGCTCTACCCCCTTCAAGCCCACAGAGCAGGGCCGGGGCGGGGCGAAAAGGAAACAGTTTTCTCGCCTTCTCCCTATTTAAACCGGCAGGGGAGGGGAGAAGGAAAGAATTTTGACTGCTCCCGAACAGAGTCTTTTAGCTTAATTGCACGTGTGAGTGCACACTGGAATGATTCCAGTTAAAAATCTTTCAATCCAACGTCTTTATTTCAGTCTTTGTTACAGTGTTGGTCCTGTGAAGAGGCCAGAAACCAGCGAGTTCTTCCCCAGTTTCTAGAAATGCAGCACTAACGTGACTTTTTGACACACAGCCTAGCATAAAGTGCAGTTGGCGATCAGTAACTGATAAGCCATAAGCCATACCACAATTTCTGCCTACTTTTCACTGCTACCTAGCAGCCTCTGAGTCTTCCTGGTGATTAAACTTGTCCAAGGGACAGTTACCCAAGAACCTGACATTTAGGGACCAGGAAGAAGGGTCTGGAAGGATGCACTACCTAGGAGACAGAGCAGGGCCTACCAAGGAGAGAGACTTGTGTTCTGTTCCCTTCTGACATGGAATTACCTGCAGAAAGATGTTTTACCTTTTTTTTTTTTTTTTTTTTTTTTAAACTCTTCTCCCTTACCTGCTTTTCTGCCTCACATTGATTAACACAAGAATTAGAATCAGAAGGTTGGGCAGGGATAATTCACATGCCATCTAAACAAAGGCAGTTCAGCAGGTTTTGGCTTTTCAGTATCACCCCTCTAGAGGAAATACGGTAGATAAATCCAGTAATGTGAGATAGCGACAGGGATGCTGGCTTTCCAACCCACAGCTAACAAGAGCAATGAAAAACCAGGGCTGAATACCAAGCCTAGCTACTTTTAGGTAAGGGATTGTTTTACTGCAGCTCTTCATCCTGAAACCTCAGTGCTCAATACAAGTTTCTGCAGCATATTTATTTATTCATTTGCTTGTCCTGACTGGGTTTTTCCAGAGAAAACCCTGAAAATAATTTCTTTCCAGACTCCCTTCACACCTCATTTGTGGTTTGGGTTTGTTTTGGATTTTTTTGGTGGGTTTTTTTTTTCAGCTTTATTCATATTTTTGTTTCAAATGCATGTAAATTCTAGAGGGTTGATCAGAGCAAGCTCACAGTTAATAACTTAGGAGGAGTGTAGAAGATGTTGAACGGAAACACACCTTGAAGCAGAGAGGAAAGGAGCTAAATTAAAACACTGGATCTGGCACCAGCTTTCTGCTCCTGCTCCCTATCAGCAAGATCATTAGCTGAATAAATGATAGTTAAAAACCCATTAACGAAAGTCAGATTTACTAGGTTAGATCAATTAGGTTTTCCAACTCACAAGTCTTAAAGAGGAAGCTCATTCTGAAAAAAAGTTAGATAATTTATGATCACCGCTTCCCTTTTCCAATCCCCTCTCAATTGCATCTTTCAATGGGGAGGTTTCAGGAGGCAGAGGGAATAGGTTATGCTTTCTGATAGAAAGGGTTCATAGAAAGGTTTTTTTTCTATTTTAATTAATTTTTTTTTTCATGATCTGAAACTCTGAGCAGGAAATGAAAAGCAAGATGGATCTTGCTAGATAAACACAACTGGATTTTATATTGCTAATGTGGTTCTTACTCCCAGGGTTCATACCAGGGCTGCAGTGGTACTGCTGGCTGTAACCATTCAAGCTCAACAGCCCACTGGGACCAATTACTGCATTTACAGTAAAACATGCAAGGAAATGTATCTCCCTATCTCCATATAGCCAAGTTTACTGAAGGATAACCTACTATATTACACAGATTAATACTCCAGTGAGTAAATTAATTCTTAGAATTTCACTCACTACTTGTGGCTTATAAATTTTAATTGGCTTTAAACTGCCACATGAATTTATGTATATGTATGTTGATGAAATAGAAGAGATCAGAAATTCTATTAATACTCAGAGCTCAAAAACAGGGAAACAGGATATGTTGGGGCCAATTTATAAACATATAAATGTTTGCAAAGCAGGATTCAAACTTCTTTCAGAGGTGCATCATCATAGTTCACATAGAGCTCCACTGAGGAGGAAAGTAGCAGCATTAGATGACAACAAAAGGCCGTTTCAGAAAGTGAAATGTTTCCATTTTGTAAAAACACAGATCCAGAGCTGAAGGGTAAGCAGTGTTTATACTGTTTTTGATTGTACTGTTATTGATTGCATTTGAACAAAACTACCAGTAGAGCAATCAGAACAGCTGTCTGGTGTGCTAACACTTTGGGACACCATACAAGCAAATATTTCTGCAACAAACAATTATGGCACCAAACCTTGCAAAGATATTAGAAGTGTTTCATGATACAGATTTGCATCTTTAGGAAATTGGACACCCTCAGAAAGTTGCAATCAGGATAAAACTTTCCTTCTGACATTGAATTGTTCACAAAGATTCAGTTCAGTGTTGAACATTCCAACACTGGATCAGGATAGAATTTTGGGCGTTGTTTTTTTTCTGCTGTGTAGGCTTCTATGTACTTGGGTGGGGAAACTGTTTTATTGCTGGCTTCTGCTGCTGCTTCTGCATTTTGCTGTGCTTTTCTGCAAATAGGTCATTGTGTATTGCATCATTTTCAGTAAAACTCTTTATCTCAACCCAGAGAGGTTTTTGTGTTACTTTCCCTCCACTATGCGCAGAGAGAGAGCGGGCCTTGTGAGAGTGGGCTGTGTTAACCCAAGACAATCCATACTACATCTTCTCTTGCAGAGAGAGGGGCTAGCGAGAGCAGGCTGTGTTAACTTGTAACACCTTGGAATACTGCACTCCTTACAATACTGAGTAATACAACTGAATAGGTGGTGCAACCAGTAAGTTTATAGTCACATATGCAGCAAGATATATAGCCCTGCATGTCTTCATTTTACGCGTTACAGCTGTGCATGGTGTCACCAAGTTAAAATACAACTTGAAATAAACAGAGACTGAGTAAATCTGCATATTCCAGATTTTCTTTCTAGGCTGTCTGGAAGTACTGATTGAACTAGAGAATGCCTTTTTGTAAAGCCACCCTTTGGGTCAAAACCTAAGGGGCTAATAAGCAAAAGCTGTTATAAAAAGATACCTTATTTCTAGATATTTCTTTCTAATGTATTTCTCTATCCATTTAACAGGATGCTCTTTTGACTTTGCTATATTGTCTTTCGTTTGTAATTAAAAAGACAGTTAAGACACTATTTGACTTGCACATTTAATATCTTGCTCTTTCTTTTAAGTGTCTCCAATTGATGAATAAAAGCAGTGAAGCTCCAGCAGTCTTAAAGAGAGATCCCAGAGTTTTTCTACCTTTATCTGAGTTCATAACTTCTTAAGGCTGCTCTCCTTGAATTGTAGGTTAAGCTAATGATCCCCAGAGCATTCACACACATCTCAGTTAAGCAGTTGCTCTTCCACTATCTTATCCAGAGGAAATGAGCTACTGAATCTTTTAGCCATTGCTCCTGATCTTCATTTTCTCTGGGCTTTCAGACTCTGAGCAGCCACCAGGGTAGGAAATCCAGGCCTCAAGGATAGCAGTAGAAAACCCCTCTGCCTCACCCGGCTCTGATAAAAAGAAGCTATTACACTACTGACCTGGTAACCCTGCTGCACAGAAAATGAACTGCTTCTGTGTCTTTTACAGAATCAGTACCCACAGCTGGGATTAGATACGACCCTTCCTCTCGGGGCAGGTGCTGGTCAACCTGTAAGGCTGCTCTGCCCTCTAGGAGTCTTTTGGTACACCACCAATCTATTTTTTCCAGAGAACAAATAGGGAGGAAAAAAAATATAATTGTTGTTCTGCCTTTAAAAACAGTCTGAGCTACTTCAGTTATATTTTACACAGTTTTTTCTATTGTTTCTGTTCACAGTGTAGCTGTATGTTTTGATAGGATCTCTTCTTGGTAAGAACTCAGCACCTTCTAGTAGATTAATAAGTAATAAAACTAACATGTCTTATGCATTCCTTCTTTTAATCCCTTTGGAGAAGAGCATTTTATGATCATGTGCTGTCCTCCATTTCGTTTGTTATATGCTGTGTGTCAGCTGGAAATTGAAAGATGGCCCTTTTTTCAGTTTCTCTGTCAAGTGCTATCCAATCCATCCAGATTGCCCCAGATAGAAGGGATTCGCAATTTTTTTTGCTTGCCAGTTTAGTATGGCAAAACTGTAACATTTTCTATGGTACTTTATTGCTTTGACAAACTTTAGGAAAACAGATCAGCCCATTCTCTCCCTTCCAAAATGTGTTGGGCCAAAACGTCAAAGAAATAAACCATAAAGTTTTTCAGAACAGTCTTGGCTGGACACATTGCACAATTAGACCTAGTACATTACAGCTAGGACAATAAACTTAGTAGATACTAGAAGACCTATTTGTTCATTAGACTAATCAAGCTAGTGCTGTCTGGACACATTAAAACAGGAGGTATGAAAGCTATATGCAAACAAAACAGCTGTAATGACTTTCTGATAAATATTTTCAGGCTGAATAAAGCTAGAGAATATTACTCAAGGGTAACAGAAGCTCTTTGCACAGCAGCAAAGCGTATCTATCCACAGAAAAATTAAACATGTGAGTGAGCACGGTGTGCTTACTGCAGATACAGAGGTTAAGTTTCTATTAGAAGCCAGCATTGCTGAATTCATGTCTGGTTTATAGGAAGATATCTTCTACTAAATTTTTTGAGAAATGGACAAAAGGTGCTTGATTTAAAGCAAGAACGGGAGAAAGAAGCATTTATTAGAATTCAGAGTGATAATTGTATATGCGACTTTCTCAACAAAATACAGTCAAAAAAAAAAAACAAATGAGCAAATAGAGGTTCTAGGGCTTGTATTCCTACAAGGTCAATGTAACCTTGTTTTTTTTTTAGATCTGAAGTTTTAAAATCAACCTCATAGTATGGTTTGGGTTGGAAGGAACCTTAAAAAAACCCAAGTTCCAACCTTCTGGCCACAGGCAGAAATAACCTTCCTCTAGATCAGATTGCTCGTAGCCCCATTCAAACAGCAGGAACACAGGCACGCACTTGTACAAGTCTCTATGTGTATGCTCATATTACCGTACAATAAGCACACAAATCATACAATGTGTCAAAAGAATCAAGATCCACAAACATTTTTTCACACGTCATGTCATTGTTTGATAAAGCAAAGTGGAAGGTGCCTGTATTTACCTTGACTGGGTGCACATTCTTCTTACCTGCAGGCATGTGAGAACACCTTCCCATTCAGTCATATCCATAGATTCCTGCTAGTGACACTCCTTTTATTCACTACTTTGTATATGGTGTGAACTGGAGGGATAGCCTAGCAAAAGCCTTAGGGAAGAAAGAAAAAACATAGCAGAAGGGAATATTATGTACAGAAATGAGGAAAAGTATCAAAAAAAGGATGGAAGGGGAGAGGAAAGCCTAAGGATAGTGCAGTGATGGGTGTGTATTCTGGAGACAGTTTGGAAAGAGTAAGATTCTTGAATACTGAAACTCTATTTCACCACTCTTCCACAGCCTAATCAAAGGAATGCAGTTTCCTAGTTTAGAGACTTGCTGGTGTCCTGGTCCTGTATGTGGAGATTGTGTGACTGCTGTATTAAAATTTTGTTTAGGTCCCCTTAAATTAACGAGAGTCCAGGTTCTGCCTGGAATAACTCAGATGGAATCCATATATCACAGTGTTTCTTAATTTGGATAGTTAAATAAAACAGTATGTGCTGGTTTGAGGCTAATTGGAATACTTTAATGAGAAAGATTGTAGGCTGTGAAAAGAAAATGATGGTGATGTCTACTTCACTCATAGGTTTGCTGAGATGTATAAAAGCAAGGACACAAACACAGGTAAGACAGAGTGTCTGTTGGAGTATGTTGGTGCCCGTGTGTTTCTCTCTGGGCTTCTTCCATTCTGCTTGGATCTGTGTAAGCCAACTAATCATTCTGCTTCTAACCTCCCTTGCTGATCCTCCCAACTCACCGTGCACGTAAGACAGAATCTGGGATAAGAGTGAGAGGTGGAAAGAAGGTGGAGGGGTGGTTGGGAGTCCCTCCTGGTGACTCTGATTTCTGGGAGGGGGATTGTGTTTCCGTATTGCTTTTAACTTGTATATTTCTGCATATAGCTGTAAATATTTGTAATATATTGTAAATACATGCTTGTATATTGTGCTAAGCTGTGAATATAAACCTTAGTTCTTTAACTTCCAGCTGGCTGAGTCTGGTCTGGGTGAATTCATTGTGGGAGGGGGGTGGGTAACTCCCAAACCATCACACAGTATTTATATCAATGCTTTCAAACATCTCAATGACTATTAACCACTTTGTGCTGCAAGAAACAATACTGAGAGTCCTTTTCAAGAGGACTGTCCTGAAGCTGCGCCTTTCTTACTGTGCTGGTTGCTCGTACTCCTCCACATGCATCCAAGTGATAGAAATCCCATCACTTATCCTTATCTGTGAGATATCCTCTAATTTGATATGAAAGTGTAAAAATGTTTTGAGAAATAGATCTCGGCAGAATTCACTGCAGATGCCCTACAAACCTCTTTCAGTGGAATCATTTATCAAATATGTGAGAACATGTCAGAGTGAGGATTTCTGAGCCTTGTCCTAAATTGCATTATATATATGGATTAATGAATGAAGTAATAAATCAAGAAAGACTGCTGTGCTCCGATTACTCTCAGTTCCTCATATACAACTTATTTTAATGTCCTACCTGCAAGGCAATGCGGGGGAAGCAAGGGGGAGGGATAACAGAGACAGGACTGCAGAGAATCAGCTTTGCTCTTTGTATTCAATCTATCTAATGCTGCTTACCCTTTTTTGATTGTATTTGCACCACATTGCCAAAAAGATGTGTGGAAGGAAAGCTGTCTAGCTGAAAGGGAGTCGGGGTTGGAATTGACAATCAACTGAGTATGAGCAAGCAGTGTGCCCAGGTGGCAAAGAAGGCCAATGGTGTCCTGGCTTGTATTAGAAATGCTGTATCCAGCAAGAGGAGGGAGGTGATTGTCCCCTTGTACTCTGCTCTGGTGAGGTCACACTTCTGGTATTGTTTTCGATTTTGGGCACCTCATTACAAGAGGAAGGTCAAGGTGCTGGAGCAAGTGCAGAGGAGGGCAACAAAGGTGGTGAAGGGCCTGGAAAATAAATCTTATGAAGAGCAACTGAAGGAGCTGAGGCTGTTTAGTGTGAAAAAGAGGAGGTTAATGCTAGTCTCTTCTCAGAGGTAAATAGTGATAGAACAAGAGGGAATGTCCTCAAACTACAACTGGGTAGGTTTAGACTAGATATTCAGAATTTTTTTTCCATAGGAAGAGTAGTCAGATACTGGAATGGGCTGCCCAGGGAGGTGGTTGAATCAGCAACCCTGGATGTGTTTTAAAGCTGTTTAGATGAGGTGCTCAGGGATATGGTTTAGGGTGAACCTTGTAGAGCAGGATTATCAGTTGGATTTGGTGATCCTGAGGGTCTTCTCTAACCTGAATGTTTCTGTGATTCTGTGAAAACAGAATTCTTCCCTTCCAAAAAACACTTGTGTATTCTGGGAATGGGTTTCTTCATACATGCCATAATTACTGGTGGTCTTCTAGAAAAAAAAAAAAAAGTATAATTTACAGCAAAATGGTTCTTTGTCTATAGTAAAGTGTGGAAATACATCCCACAAACTTAGGCATTGTTATTCTTCTTATTCTTCCCCCAAAGTATTCAACTGTAGTCTTACTAGTAGCACCAGTAATTAAATACATAGTCCTAAAGGTCTCTCTTATAACAGAAACCAGCACTGATTTCACTGTCCAATCAAACTGAGATAACTTGTTAAAAGATAAACTGAGACCATGTGAGAACATTTACATGAAGGAGTTATGCCAGTTATCCATTTTTTTTAAATTATGTGAATTTGCCATACATACAAACCCAGAATGTCATGAAAATGCATTAAATTTTATAGTCTACACCCAGACAGCTCTTGGGAAGTAGTAAGAAAAGACTCCTGGACTCTGCTTTCAAATACTTTTAATAAAGCAGATTTTCCTGTTGCAGCTAGTGGAATCTATTTGGATTTATTTTCTTTCAGGCATTATAATGTCTTCAGGAAGGACTGTAAATGAGGTAGAGACATTTCTGGCTCCCAACAGTGGAGGTTTGTATAGCTTGTAATCACAAGCACTCTGACAATGTTTAGTATATTGTTGCTGGAAAATCCCCCTTGCCCATCCTGAAGCTTTTATTTTCTCCTTGTCCCTTATTTGCATTCTTTCATCCAAACAACAACACAAGTTTAGTGTTTGACAGGTTGTCATCAGCATCATTCCTGTCCTGAGGGCTAGATCCATGATGTACAATTGTTCTCCATGATCTCTTTCATCATCTTTCCTATATAGTGCAAAGGAGACTGCAAAACCATTGCAATGTTTACCATGCACACTACTGTAGAAAGGGGAGATAACACATTTTATTATTCAAAAGGGTGGATGCCAGATTAATATGACAAACCTGGAAGAAGCTGGATAGATAAGCAGGAGAGATGACATAAGGTGCAGGAGAATGGGTTTTAAATCGGTGCTGAAACAAGCCATGTTAGCACTGATGTCACAAATTCATAGAGTGTTTGCATACACCAAGTGTTTGTTTTCTCCTTAGGGACAGTTTGTGTTTGTTACAGCTGACAAGAAAAAAGGTGAGGAAGAAAAAGCTAGTGTGTTTTAAAGCATGATAGGGGAAAAATCTATTAATGTTTTCATGGTTGGAGAATAGTTTGCTAAATGCAGTTTAAACACACTGTAATTCATGAAGGGTAGGAGCCCTTCAAAAGGAATGGTGTTAAGGAAACAAAATGGAAATTGTGGGCTAAATTCTGAATCCTCAACTGGATAGGGTGCTGTCTGACAGAGGACTCTAAAAACTTGAAATCAAACAGACAATGGTAACTAGGGAAGCCATTTTCAAGTCATCTACACTTTAGTCATCCTATCAACATAATACAAAATTGCTGACTGTATTTATTCTATAAGTAAAAGGAGCAGATTATCTGTAAATTCAGCACGCTCACATATACTCACTTCCAGTTCAGTCTGACTCAAAAAATATCCCAATATTCGAGTTTGGGTTTTTTTTGTGTTAGGAGATAGTAGCTGATAGCAACCAATTAGCAGTGATGGCTAACAAGGGATAGCTCACTTCCCTTTGTCGTCTGGATTGGCTCCATAGAATAATTACTAAAATCAGGAAAAATTAACTACAGTGAGTAGATGTACTCGCTGGATATACACAGAGGATTGCATAATAAGTTTAACATAGACCTACATTTAAAAAAAATTAAGTCAAAATTATTTTCCTAGGTATTGTAAATTTTAGGAGCCCAGAACTGAGATGCAAAAGGAAATCAGTATTTCAGGGTAGAACTCTGGCTGTTTATTGTAGAGTGACCATAACAGTGCAATTTCCTGTTGAAGTATGAGAAGAAATTAGAAGTATTGTTAACTTCATTGTATTTTTTTAGTATTTGTAGAGATTTCTTTTTCTAATTGGAGATCCCTACCACATACTCCAAAAGAGACAGATCAGTGGTGAATTTTATGTCCTCATACACACCTAGAATAGGTTAACCACCTTCAGGTGACACCTCGTTGGATAAGCAATTTCTTGTTCTGTCTTTGCACTAACTGTCCCTAAGAAGAAAACAAACACTTGTCATATTAATCTGGCATCCACCCTTTTGAATAATAAAATGTGTTATCCCCCCTTTCTACAGTAGTGTTCATAGTAAACATTGCTTAACAATCCAGCTCAGTAGAGACAGTAGAATTAGATAGGCCAGGCGAGCTCTAATTGTAAAGAATTTGAGGGTTTGTGTATTTGTTTTTCTCATGTAATAATAGTCTTAGCCTTCATTTAGATTTATAGCATCAGGGAATATTTTCAGTATTTTATTCATGTATCAATTATTCTCTGAAGAGGGCTTCACTGTATATCTACAATATTGCACTCGTGCAGTAAAAACAAGCATTTGAAGAACCCTCATGAAAACACGTAAAAGCCAATTACTGTGATTTGTGTTTACATTCCAGCTGTCTTCTAATAAGATTTTGTTCCATGCCATTAAAAAAAAAAAAAAAAAAAAGAAACGATACCGCAGTCAGTTCCTGGTCTCTGAGATTAAGTTCATGAAAATGTTTAAATACGTATTTCAGGTTTTGTCCTGTTGGAAGATTTCCTGAAAATATACAGATTTAAACTTACACAGGAGTGACAATGAATTAAAATCTTGATTTAACAAATGCAAGTAAATGCACAGTAAGACTGAATTCAACCATCTATTTGTAGCTGTAGGTTCCTTCTCAACTCAAAGTAACCTCTCACAGTGCAGTTACTGACCTTTGATGACACATGATATATTTCAGGTCTCAGTGGTCTAGATCATTCAGTAAGGTAATCAATTGGACAGATCTGGCTTCCAGAGAATTTCTTCCAGACTACCATTTCTACTTGACTTTGAGCTGGAGGCAGATGATAAAAGGTAAAACCTTGCTACTGGCAGTATGTGAATCGCAGCTTTTATGGAGTGCCTCTAGCCAATCTGCCCCACACATAGATAAAAAATCTAGAAGCTGCCTATAGCCCTGCACAGATGCAAATGTCCCTAGAAAGCAGCCTCTCCTATCCCTACACAGGCATCTGGCCCAGACATACTGAAAAAGCTCAATTAACTTCTCCTATAGGAAACATAGAGAAGAGTGAATGTACCATTGTAATGTACCCAAACTGCAGCTGCAGTAAAGCAGAGTGAACGGTCCTGTTTTTTAAAGAGTGACGTGCATATCAAAGCAAAGTCTTAATTACAAAACAAAAAAATAGTACAAGCCCCTTACTGTATGTCTTTATTTACTCTTTCATGTGCTCTGGCATTTTAATATCCAAATTTTAGTTTGAAACAGATGCCTCAGCTTTAGCACTCTCTTGTAATGTCTTAATATTCTAGGTAAGACTGAAGACAGAGAAAAAAAAAAGATGCTACACTGAGCACAACTTTTTGAGCAAATGTGCTTGAATATTCATTAAACAACATGTAATTTAAACACCCAAACTCTAAAAGCAGCAACATATGGGCCTGTTTTATTTTCCATAAACTGAATAGGAGGTTGCGCCATTAGTTTATGCAGACATAATATTCATTACAAATGAAGTATGTTTTCCTTTAGGGAACATGCCATGATTTCTGTAGTGTTGTCATTCCCCCAAAAGGTTTGGTATAGTTGCCATAAGAAGTACCCTTCTTGGCTATGTGCTTCAAAATGTAAACACAACTCCCATAGATCTTCATCAGTGAGGGGAAGCTGGGGCAAATTACATTCTTTAATTAGAAACAAAAAAAGAAAGGCACCCTTCCTTTTCACTCTTTTTCCATGTTTATGAGCCTGCCTTGGCTACATAGTTTGCTACACGGGTTTTCTCCTTCCTCTTCATGATTGAACATTTTTGCATCAATAACTGCATGATACGTGGTTCTACAGTCCTCTGCTGGCTAAAGGATTACCATGCACAATCTCTCGGAGAATCCAAGCTGTTTTCTGTCCACACCTTCACTGAAAAGCAAGATACTTGATTTTGAAGCTTGTGTAGATAGAGAATGGCTAAATAAAAACCATCTTGAGTACTCAGCCAACCCCACAAAATACTTTACACATGGTTTTGCATTCCGAGACAGTTCTTTAGGTGGCAAAAGGAACTGGAGGGGTGAGAGGGACCGATGGGGAAAAAAAAGACTAGGGCTAATAACTACTTTCCCCCGCTTCTTCAAACATTAAAATCAGTAGTGATCACACAAAATGTTTACTTCAAGTTGTTTATGTTCTATAATAATGAACTTTGTTAATGAACAGAGGGACGTACATTCTGAATGAATTGTAAGCCACAGAGAAGAGTACCCCAGTTCAGCAGTCAGTTATGGGTGCAACTGAGTTCTGAGAATAGAGATACAATGTTGGTCTATATTCACTAACAAAAGTCAAAGTTAATCCCCACATGAAGCACTGGAAATGTGTTTCTGAGACATGGAAATCTGTCTAAGACATCTGCTATGCAGCAGAAATGGTTAAAAGGCTGCCAACAAGTCCCATTACCTCTCAAGAGAGCCAAGAGAAGTAACCTAATGAGCTATCTGAACCCAGCAGAAAGAATTACCTGCTCATAGGTAGAAGCATTGCACCCAGATGATAGTACTGGCTGATGTTTATCAAACATGGACTACCTGCTGAGTTCAAACATAAAGGCTGCACTGCTAGCAAGTAAGACTGTTGTAAAGAATGACCAGAAGCAGAACTTTTTGAGACTTGGTTGCATTATGAAGCATTTAGTTACCAAGTAGGGGGCAAAAAACTGGAACAGTCATCCTAGAGAGGTAGTCTATACCCAATCTGTCAGTGTTTAAGAAGCATCTGGACAGTGCCCTTCATAACATGGCTTTAGGTTAGTCAGGTGTTTGGACTAGATCATTGTGGGGCTCTTCCAACTTAAACAGTCTATCTGCATACAAGTATATTTGTAGTCACTGTTCTAAAACACTCAGGTACTTCAAAAATAGCTTTTTGCTTTATCCTTCGGCATTTCATCTGTGAAGCAGGCATACAGATCTCTAACAGTCTGGAACTTCCCAGTAAGACAGCCTACAACTGTCTTCAACACTGGCACAAGTTTTTCCTAAAAAGACTCTGCAAGGTCTGGTCTGGGCAGCACCATGTTAAAGCTTCTGTAAGAGCACCTTAGTCTTACACTGAGACTTTTACCCAGGTCACCAGACATACCACACCAATGAAGTAGTGCCAGGAGTCAAAAGAATACTGCTGAACAATTGGTATTTTAAAACACTCATTTTGCACACTGAAAGGAGATGTTTCATTATGGTCCAAAGCAAAAGTTACAATCACAAAAGGCAACATTTGTGCCTGTGAAGTTTTCCACATAAAAACGCGGAAAAAGAAGTTGATGTGCACTTTACTTTGTGTTTAATGTCACATGTTTACTTGTCAATTCTTTGAGTCTAGACAATTCAATTTCACCATGTTTTCTCTGTTTTATGATTAATATAGTACTTTTTTTTTAAATGAAACACTATGGTGTTCAATGCCAAGTGAATCATACTCATTTTAATGAGTATGTTAATTCCTTAAAACCATAAGGATTTAATATTTATGTGTGAAGATGAAGCTATTTCTGTAGTCCCATATCCTTACCTTAAGTCTTGACTATTGTAAAGCCCTGAAGGGCTTAGATTAACCCGATTGTCTTCAACAATCAGAAATGATCAGTTAAAATAAATACTTAAAATGTGACTCCTGACAGCTCTTGAGTTCTACAACACCCCTCTACTTGTCTCTAAACAGATAATAATATTGAAAATGTTAAGTGTTAGTCCCTTTTCTACATACAGCCAACATTGTGTAGGAGATATGGACCTGAATTAACTTGTGGCAGAAAACTTGTATTACTAGTGATTGAAAACTGTTACTAAATCAACACAAGTGATGCCTGGCTTAAACTAGCAAAAACTGACAGAAAATGGTAGCAGGGTAGCAGCTCCAGTACAATCAAATTAGATCATCATGAAAGGCAGTGAAGCACGCTTCCCCTGAGGCAGGTCAGTTTGCATTCTGGCCAGATTCATTAGATTACAAGCTCTTTTTAACCCCATGAACACAAGTACAAACCATTACCATCTACCTCAGCGTAGCACTGCACTCTCAGTTTTTGCTGTTACAAACACGTACTGCCGTAAGAGCCACGCATGCTCTCACTGTCCTGCTTCAGCACACTACTTGATCTTATTTGAGATCTGTGTATGAACTGCAGTTACTGGAAAGGAAGACAGAGCTTTTTATTAGTAGCAGTGGCTGTCCATGGCCAGCTCTCGAAAAACACAGAATTACCTTCTAGAACACAAGATGTCTTTTAGCCACTCTTAGAGTTGTTCCATTAGCCATAGCCTTTACAGAGAGCAAAGACCAAAACTAGGAGGAAACTTAACCGAATTCCACAAGGATAAAATTCCACAGGGAATTTTTTTTTTTTAAATGACGTTAAGAGTTCACAAATGTTAGCTACAAATATAAGACCAAGTTTCCATTTAATCCCTTGAAAGCAAAGGAGTCCAAAAGCATTAACTTACCAGGATGTGCCTATTTTCCTGACAGTGACTTAACAAAGCTTATTTAAACCCTTTCATTTTACACCTTAAAGGGATTGTAACAAATGTATTAATAGAAATAACTTAGTCATATTGCTGTCGTGTTAGAAATGTAATCATAGAATGAGGTCCCTTCCAACCTAAACCAAAGATCATCTAGTGCAAACCCCCTGCCATAGGCAGGGACACCTCCCACTACAACAGGTCGCTCAAGGCTACATCAAGCCTGGCCTTGAACACCTCCAGGGAGGGAGCATCCACAACCTCCCTGGGCAACCTGTGCCAGTGTCTCACCACCCTCACTATAAAGAACCCTTCTCTAATATCTACTTTGAATCTCTTCTCTGCCAGTTTAAACCCATTAGCCCTCATCCTGTCATTCCAAGACCTTGTAAATAGTCCCTCCCCAGCCTTCCTGTAGGTCCCCTTCAGATCCTGAAAGGCTACTCTAAGGTCTCGTCACAGCCTTCTCTCCAGGCTGAAGAGTCCCAACTCTTGTAGCCTGTCCTCATAGGAGAGCTGCTCCAGCCCTCTGATCATCTTCTTGGCCCTCCTCTAGACTCACTCCAACAGTCTGATGTCCTTCACAAAAGAAATTTGCTACCTCTGTTGTAAAGTTCTTGTGCTCAGATGACACTTCACCAGCATTGAGGGGAAAAAAAAAAAATAATAACGCTCGTGTTGTCTCCCAGCACCACGAAAATACCTGTCCAATAAAAGCCTCAGTGTACACCCTCAAACAGAAGGACATAAGCAGGAAGCATTCACAATCAGAATTTCAAACTTAATCTACAAATCTAGTATAAACAGCTACTATTGGACNTCATACTTTATTCCTTAAATGACACATTTTCTATTAACTGCAAGAATCCACATCATCCTTTTATCCCTTTGCCTATTGATTGGTACCAGTCTTCTCACAGCAGATCAGCTTCATTTTTCCCCCTCTCAGAGTTTTTTTTCCTCAAGCCTGCTACAAGTTGCTCCCCTGGAAAAAGCAACCTCATTGCCCAGTTGACATTAAATGTTAATCTTTCATCCATATCCCAGTTGTTGCTTTTTTTCTACAATGCCATGACACTGATCTCTGCTCCTCCAGACTCTGCTTCNTGTTGTCTCCCAGCACCACGAAAATACCTGTCCAATAAAAGCCTCAGTGTACACCCTCAAACAGAAGGACATAAGCAGGAAGCATTCACAATCAGAATTTCAAACTTAATCTACAAATCTAGTATAAACAGCTACTATTGGACAGTGATCCATTTCCTTTGTGTAGGAAACTAATAATACTAATTTTGTACAGGAACCAACCAGAGTAATATGGACAATTTCTTCCAGCTGTGGCAAAGATTTCATAACCACCTGTGCTGGTTTAAGGCTAATTGGAATATTTTAATAGAGAAAATTATATTACAGGCTGTGAAAGGAAAACAATGGTGATGTCTACTTCACTCATAGGCTTGCTGACAACAGATAAAACTAAGAACATAAACATTAGATAAGACAGTCGGGCTTGGGGCACGCTCTGGGACAGTGTCTGGGGCTATCCTGCAACTTCTGGCTTCTTCTCTCTGACAAATTAATTTCACTAATCACTTTTCTTCTAACTCCTCCTCTGGCCGATCCTCAAAACCTTGGGGTAAGGTATAGGGGTGGGGAGAAGGTGGAAGGGTGGTTGGGAGCCCCTCCTGGGGTCTCTGATTTCTGGGAGGGGTGTTGTGTTTCTGTATTACCTTTACCTTGTATATTTCTGTAAATATTCCTGTATATAGTGTATATATCTGCTTGTATATTGTGCTAAGCTGTAAATATAGCTTCATCTAAACTTCCAGCCGACTGAGTTTTAGCCTGGGTCATTTTACAAAGTGTGGGGGGGTGGGTAACTCCCAAACCCACATCACCACCTTCATACTTTATTCCTTAAATGACACATTTTCTATTAACTGCAAGAATCCACATCATCCTTTTATCCCTTTGCCTATTGATTGGTACCAGTCTTCTCACAGCAGATCAGCTTCATTTTTCCCCCTCTCAGAGTTTTTTTTCCTCAAGCCTGCTACAAGTTGCTCCCCTGGAAAAAGCAACCTCATTGCCCAGTTGACATTAAATGTTAATCTTTCATCCATATCCCAGTTGTTGCTTTTTTTCTACAATGCCATGACACTGATCTCTGCTCCTCCAGACTCTGCTTCCATGGTAGCTATCGCTGTGATCTGCTCTGGTTTGTCTTTTGCTTTCTAGACAAGCTCCTCCAGATAGAGGCCACCATTACCTGGCTGCCCTTTACATGCCTCACTGAACAGAGATGAAACCTCAGCAAGAAGCTTAACTACTTGATCCAGTTTCAGTTAAGTTGAGCCCTGAGGTTTCTGCCCATCTTTTCAAGTATTTCACAGGAAGACTTCATGTGCTTTTACTAGTCCAGCTATGTAATTCTGATTCCTTCCTACAAAAAATCCTAGACATTTTTTGTGATAATTATATCCTTTGTAAAACACACACAACTAAAGTCCTAGCCGCTAAGTGTTAGATAATGAAAGTCCTTCCATGTATATCAATTTGATGTTATTCATCAATGGTTTAATTTACAAGTTCACAATCTACTTTGGACTCCAGATTGGTCAACAGATAAAATACTTGAGATGATGAAATATGAAGGCCAGGCCAAAGTCTAAAAGCAGGCAACAATGACAGAAACAAGTATCTATAGATGATAGGATGTGCCAAGATCAGCAGGAAATAAAAGGGTACCTTCAGTTCACAGTAGGGAAAGAAGTGAAGATTCCTGTTCATCAGTTCTCTCCACTTAATTGTTTTACCTCCCACAGAAAAGGGGGTTAACCTAGAGTCTTCACAGCATGACATATGCATTAAACTTCTGAATTACAGAACATCTGCTACACATTGCTTACACTGTAGTGCAGGAAGGCAAAGTGCTGGCAAAACAAAAACTAACTAACTAAACGCTAACATCTCCAGACTGATGAACCACCAAGATTTCAGATGACAGCTCTTCAGTTGCTTGCAAGTTCCCAAGTGGAATGACAGGACAAAGGAAGACACATCAACACAGAATGTTGCAGAATAGTGGAAAAACTGGGAGTTGACTTGTTTGACAAGGGACAATTTGGCTTCTTTTCAGCCTATTGTATGACAAATGGCTATGGAAGTCTTCCTTCTATTGCTGTGTTCACATCACCCCCTAGTGATTGTTCAATTACATTTAATAGCATGACCTTTGTCATTGAACATTACATATATAAAGTTTAGTACAGGTACTACCTTCAGAACAAGTTTAGGTTCTATGTTCCATACTCCTTATAAGCTTTGTTTGCCGAAAACTTAAATGTCATTTACTCGAAACATATCTACAGACTCAAGAGTTCAGTGCACTTACTGTATCCTAAGTGCACAAATTCCACTTTTAATACTTCTCCACCACATCTCCAGAATTGAGTACAGGTATACATTAGGGAAGAACAGCTAATAGGTACCCATTTTTGAAGGTCTGTCTGCCAAGCAAAAAAGCCTTTTAACTTCCACAAGACTTCAGAATCAAAACTATTACTTTAGAAGTAATGGCTGTTTCACCATCCACTCATCCAGGCCACTAATCCAACCTTAAATGAGTCCTTTAAAGCAACCAAATGAAAAATTATAGATGTACTTCATTTTACAGACCACAGAGACTCCAATACCTGTCCTGACAACTCAGGAATGAAGGCAAGTTATGCCTTCATTAGCAAAGGTTGTAGCTGTGGAAGTACGCAGCTCTGAATATCCTTGCCCATGTTTTGTTGTCTATACAGGTATATTCTACAGGTCTATGTAACATAGGCAGTCAAACAAGTACACCATAGAAGGACTTTCCAAATTAGACTGAACACCAGATAACAAAAACATACCCACTTCCATGAACTAACACTGCCTGCTTGGCATTAAGTTACACTACTATGTGTAGATCGGCTTCAAATTGATACTCAAAACAATGGTTGCCTGGCTATGAAAATACAGTGCCAACAGTGCACCAATTTATATTTCTCGAATATTACAAAATGGTAGCTTTCAAATCAAAACTGAAGGGCAAACCAAGATTTTATTGGCATAGTTTATTTGATGTTAAAGCCAGATGACATGCTTCTTTCCAGAATAATCTCATATTTCTTCATAGAATCGTCTAGTCTGTAAAGGAAAAGATAGATCAGTGCTACACAATTCAAAGTTTTTCCACTCATACCTTTATAGAGCCTGAGAAAAAAAATGAACCACATTGCCCTTCTTAGAGTTCAAAGTTTCACAGTATTGTCAAATAATAACAAAAGCCTGGGTTATGGCACTTCTGTAGAAGAGCTCAAGAAACGACAACTGCTTTGCCAGCTCTACGTTTAAGGCATTATACTCAATAAATCAGCTTGCAGACTGCTTAAGTTGCTTTTCAAACCATTTCTAATAAAGTTACTGCCCACAATACAACTTGTTTCTGCAGCAAAGATATTTAAAAACCAGTTTAAGACTTGTCTAAAAGAGTATCAGGTTTGTGTGTCAGGAATTTACTTAAGTGCCTGTAGGAAAGCAACAGAAATTTGCCCTCAAAATGGAAACTACAGCACTCTTGTCTATTTAAGACAATAAAAACTATGGTGAACTGTCCTGTCCTTGGCATACTTACAACACGAAGACATAAGCCTTGTTTACAATAGCACTAATCAACAGTAATTCTGAACTGTCTGATTAATTATTTCAGTCTTTAGACTAATCAAGCATTTCATTAAGTCACATAAGTCACCATTCAATAGTGACTTGTAAATACTGAAGTCTTTCTTGTACTTCGATTCTTGCATTGGGTTCTGTATCAGCAAAAATACCATGGACATCACATAGAATAACATTAAGTGTATTAACAACTACAAACTACTGAATGTCTACCCCTTCAAGGCATTCAGAAGTCATACCTGTTATCCGTTTTCCATCTGATGTATGCTCATTTACTGAAAAAGATAAAGCGTTAATTAGTAAGAGAATAGTTTTATCCAAGTTCTGCTATTGGAGAAAACAGACCTTTGAGGCTTTCTACTGACACAATATGCTTTTTCTAACTACCACAGTGAAATGTAATAGTGTTTGACTACTATAGAGGCTGAAGACTTATCCTTCATACATTCCCTCAAACTGGAAACGAGACCTGGCAACAGCTGTTTAAAGCTTAAGCCACTGGCAGAAGGCAGTTGCGCATTCAACTATATCTACAGGCTACAATGGCTTGAAGTGCCTACCTGTTCACTCGTCTGATCAAGTTTTTCTAAATAAAACCATTTGTTTGAAAGGCTGTGACAGCTGCAGTTGTGACACTTAAAGAAGGGTGGAGGTTTTCAATTTTTTTTCCTTGCATTTCAATATCCCAGGGTCATTGCACTGAATGCAAACATTAGGTGAAAGACATCCACATCTACTTGTTAAAACTTTTAAGAGCTCAACAAATAATAGTTTAGATACAGAATATCTTAAATGATGATTTAGCTGCAGACTATATTAAATAACACAAACTACATTACTTTTTTTGAAATTGCAGGCAAATCAGAAAAGGAATTATGAAGGAATGTGAAGTGAAAGGAAGTGCAAGAGAAAAATTAAGTCAGATATCAGCATAATTAACTTCTGGCCTTAAAGGTCAAAAAGAACTACTCAAGTATGAGTCACCATTTCAAGAGTTTTCATGACTATATGGTACATAACTCAAAACAATATAGACTTGCCTGAAGATACCTAAGAGTCGTGTGCCTATGCATACCTGAGATAAATAGCTTTCACAGATTGCATAGGCAGACTCCAAAACATATTCCAGGGCTCCTATTAAAAACTCCTCCACATAGCTGTGATAAAGGATGATGAACCATGCTACTCCAGTATGTCTAAACATGCATTTTTCTAGACAGAGCTTTCAGAAACAAGTGTACTGTTCTCCAGCAAATGTATAAATTGTCTTTAAGTTTGATGCAAGGACACAAAGATTAACAAAACAGGAAAACAATGCATGCTTATTGACTAGACGATCACTCTAAAAGACAGGGAAAAAACTAATAAAAAACAATAGTTCACCTACTACTGAGACTACATGCTAATTTGAGAAGCACTTGATAGAGAAGTTGCATCTGCTCTATAATTATCACAGCAAACAATCCTGGTCTTCAATTTCTGAAGAATTTATATGCTTTAAGTGAATTTCTATGGCCTGGACAGCTTTACCAATTGAAGTGACTTAGCCATTTTGCATTAACACTCAAAACGGCTACCTTCAAGTGAATATTATTGAAAATAACGTTATCTGTACTACTGGTATCAGTGTAATACTAAAAGACTCCTCTGTCACTAACAAGACAGTGTATTTTGGTGTTACTACTATACCAAATGCTAATTCATGCTGTTATACTGTAAACAACTGATGGACTTCAACTACTAAAACAGTGTTAAAGCAGAAAGGCTACAAATCTTATCTAGAGGTTATCTCATCTAGTACTTTGCAGCATGTTGTTTTACTTCCACCCAGTGGTAAGACTCTGATTTCATGAGTTTCATTTATTTCATTGTAGTTTGCATGTTAACTTGGAATACTGCAGACCAACAGTTTAAAACTCTGGTCATTTCCAACCAGTCTCCAGTACACCAAGTTACGATATGACTTAGTTTTCATAAATATACACAACTACTGTCACACAAAGATTACTCATGCAATTGCACTGTACTACTTTGAATGAGAACCTGGGGCTTTCTGAACCAATGCCTTAAATCAACCGCATTGAGTTTCTTGGATTTCTTCTCACTGGCAATTTTTTATTTTATGTTGCTTCAAGTGTTTCACATGTCTGGCTTCCTATTATTCAAATTTGTTTTCCAAGTCAAACAGAAAAAAGTTCATGATGTAAATATCTGAATCCTTACAGGACAGAAGCAAGTTTAAAGCAAACATGCATATATGCAAGGCAGTACAGTGCTCCAGTTAAAAGAATGGACACACGTTTCAGTGCGGTATAATTCAGTTGTCACATCCATGCTCATTTTCAGTACCTGCTAGATACTTCATTTCTGATGGAGAATTCCAAGAAAGTGGGAAAAAAGCAAAAGTGAAGATTACTAAAGGTCAAGATACTTCAGCAGCTACAGGACTAACCATAAAAACCCATTGCTGTCTTCTTGTTAAAACACTTCAGAAAACCCACTTAACCGCATAGCTTAGTATTTTTCAGAGAACAAAAAGCTGCTAATGAAGATGACCATCTTCATACCCAGGCTATTCCTCAGCTTTGGTGGGGTTTTGGGTAGTTAGATAATAAGACTTCTGCCTCCCTCCAAGCTGACAAGTTTTGGCCACAGCACAGGAAGCTCCCACCAGAGGAAAACATCTTAGGAATCACTTACACTTACAACCCAGAGTAAAGCAAGCATTCTGTCTTATTTCTCTTTATACATTGCCCTCATTGCCTTCAACACCACCCATCCTTAACAAAACCTCTTCTATAATTAACACCATAAATAACTGTATCTGATGTTTATTCCATGTTACTTTAGGTAGTTCCAGTAACAAGTGTTAAAATAACCTGATTTGTATATTGCAAGACTAAGTTATGCAATTAGAGCAATACTGTTAGATATATGGAAATTTAACTTTAGCTCGAGTGATGCATAGGAAACAAGTGTTTAAGAAGCATTGTTTTGTGTTTTATCAGCTAAGCTTGCAGCAGTGAGAAGCAAAACTAAGCTACTGAGCTGATAACAAGCTATTACAACATCACACAGATTACCTTCTGTTATCCAGTAGAACAGGTGAAAGAAATGGAAAAAAACAACGTTATTCTGTTGAATTTCTCATCAACATTTCAAAGGCAACGTGCTCGCTCTAACTTACAGATATTCTCATCCTACCTTTTTGCCAGCACCAACATTTGCCTTGGCTGTGCCCCTGACTTTCTTCATTCTGTTCTTACGCTCCTTTCGCTGCTTCCTAGAAGTCTTCTTTTTTTCATACAAGCCATGCTATGAAAAACAGTTAAAGCCGCATTTAACATTGTTTCACTGATAGCAACTTTGAATTCAAGTTCTACTATTTCTGGACTCTTCAAATACTATTTAAAGCTGAAATATTAGATAAATAGTGAGACAAGTTCACTAGTGAATGATTCAACAAAATAGAAGCACTAAAGCAGATCCTGGATCAGCACCATCTCTAATGCTTTTTCAAGAACTTTGAGCTTTTTCATTCCTACCAAACACCACTGGCCACATCATCTTCACCTGCCAAGTTTCTCTTAACATACAATAAGTAACATATTTTGCAAATGCAGAAGCTAACCTGCACCCTCTTAAGATCTCTTATACAACTCTGAGCATACCAATGGTACTTTGATAAGATTTTAGCTTATACACATGAAGGAAAATAAACGCTTAAAACCCATCCTAACTGTTTCCAACTTTCTGGGAAACAACTTACCCTGGCAAGCCTGTGCTTTGGTTCGTTTTTCTTTGCATAGTCCAGGGAATCATAAATCATGCCAAAACCTGTTGTCTTGCCACCACCAAAGTGAGTTCTGAAGCCGAAGACGAAAATTACATCAGGGGTTGTCTTGTACATTTTTGCCAACTTTTCCCTGATTTCTGTTTTGGGAACTGTGGCCTTCCCAGGATGAAGAACATCAATCACCTAAGAAAGAATTTTTACATGTTGTATAAAAAGGTCAATATCCAATACAACAGCCACATGCTACAGTCCCCCCATTAGCTCGTCTTAACCCACCACTGAGGTAGAAAGTGTTACTCATTTGATACAGAAGTGTTCCTAAGTCTACAGATTCATAAAATCATTCAGACATATAAAACTCAGTCAAACCACAAATCTAACACGGCTGAGTCCCACAAAACCATGTCCCTAAGCACCACATCTTTTAAACACCTTCAGCACAAAGCAACACATCTAAACCTATAAACTCTCAGAATAGCAACCTGAAGATTTTTAAGAGCCTCTTACAAGTGGCTAAACACTTGAAACCCAAAACCAGCAAATAATTAAAGGCTATTTTGTGTAGTCCCTTACCATCTGCTTGCGCTGAAGGAGTCTGTTTGTCATGAACTTCCTAGTTCTGATGGTCACTGTGTCATTCTGCAAGAGAAGATACAAAATAAAACATGATAGCTATACATACAATTGGAACTTTAAATGAACAAAAAAATAATTCATGGTACAGCAAGTCAGTAGTCGTCTGGGTGTTGACAATGAACTTATAACCTAATTGGGCTAGTCCTGGACTACAAAAATCATGGCTAAATAGTATGCTGAAAAGCTGACAGCCTTATCCCCAGTTTCTGAACAACAGAGCAATATACAGAGCTCTAATACTCTGAAAAGCTAAAGCAACATTTAATGAACTGCATGGGTTACAAGCCCAAGCACAACAACCCAAGAGAAGTTTCCTTAAACCCATTATTACCTCCTTCCCATGGAAGTTTCCTTAAAAATCCTACATTATCACTCCCTTAATGCTTCAGATAAGAAAGCCATAACCCTAACACATGGCAGGCTTCGTAACACTTGCAGTCCTTGAAAAAGGCCTGCTAGATAGCTGGAAGAGCTTTCCACAAAGGTATGTGGTGACAGAAGATGTAATGGCTTCAAACTGAAAGAACCTACACCTAGATTACACATTAGTAAAAAATTCTTCACCATGAAGGTGGTGAGACATCAGAACAAGTTGCTAGAGTTGTGGCGGCTCTAGTTCTTTAAGCGTTCAAAGCCAGCTTGGACAGAACCTTGAGCAATCTGGTGCGGTAGAAGGTGTCCCTTCTGTCACAGGATTTAGAACTAGATGATCTCAACCATTCAATTCTTCTATGATAGGGGTATTGCCTACACCATCCCTTTAACACCGTAAGTGAAGCTGAATGCTACGGTAGTACCAAAATCTTGGGCAGCTCTCACAAACCAACGGCACGGAAACACATCGGGCCAAGCATATGCCTCGGTCCACAGCCCGAGGCTCGCCTCTACAACCAGCACCGATGCGCCAGGCCGCAGGAGCCCCGACTCCAAACGTGACAGTAACTACTCGCTCAGTTTCCCCCATATCCCCCTAGGCCGTTAAGTGTAGCTCGGCTCATTAGAACCCAGCAGCTGGGGAGCCCCGCGGTGGCAGGATGGCAGCAGAACGGCACAGATTGCCCAAAATCAAGCTCCAACACTCACCATCTTTGCAGCTACCTTCTTCCCAGCAAGCGACAAAAGGAAGGAGAATTTCCCCGCAGCCAATCATAAGGCGGCGCAGGGGGTCCTTCGTATTGGGGGCGGAGCCGCGCGTAGGGATGTCGTCCCCAGAGCGAGACCCGGAAGGAGGTGGTAGAGGTGCCTTAAACGCGCCTGATAGTTTACGGATGCGGCGTGCGCTGCGTGAGTTCAGGCATGCTGCAAGCCGTGCCGTGATGCATGCCTTCCCGCTGTGTATTGATGCCGGTGCAGGGTTGGTTCTGCCATCATGCTCTTCTTCGCCGCTGATGCCTAGGGCCTGAACTAGAGCTGCTATGGGGAAGCCCCATGCAGAGCTATGAAGTGGGCTTGGCGACATAGCTCTTGGCACCTGGTGGAAGCGGCGGTGGTTTGCTTGTAACAATACTACGATCGGCAACTGGAGCGCCTGTGGGCCCCGAGAGTGCTCTTAGTGTAAGAGGCGTCCCCGACGAACGACTGGACGAAGGCAGGGCTGCTACTGGAGTCCGTCAGGACAGGGTCGGGAGAACCGGCACAGGAGGACCTCAGCTCTGCCCCGTCACGGTGTGCTCCAGAGGGAGACTGCTCTGCGCAGTCGTGGCTTCGCGCCGCGTGTAGTCGGGTCGGACGCTGGCGGCCTGCCGCCGCTGTTGCCACCATGGTGAAGGAGCAGTTCAGGGAGACGGATGTGGCCAAAAAAATGTGAGTGGGGCAGCCCGTGCGGCGGGAGGCTCCTGGGGGATCGCCACGCTGCCGGCCGGCACCGTGGGGGCTGTGCGGCGCTCTGCGCCGAGGGCCGTATACCTGTAATGGCGAGCAGCTGAAGGCTCGGGGTAGGGCACAACACCTATGAAGGGAGCCGGAAAGAAGTTTCGTGTGCGGACGAGCGGATGGGGGGCCGGTATTACGCCCAGTCCACCTTTAAAAGCGCTGATCTGGGCTGCACTGTCCCAGGCCGGCATGGGCTTGGCGCGGCTCGGACTTCAGGAGAGGCTTACGGATGCGCCAGCTACGTGTGGGCAGCTGTGAGGTTGCCTAAGAACGTCAGTAATTCCCCTAGATATAAGTCACTAACTCACTTCAAAGCAGCTCTGTTTTTACAGTTATCCAGAAAGAAGATGCTTCAGATACATAGTGAATAAACTTCTCATTGCTTTAAAATACATGTGTATGCATGCCTATGAATATAAGCATTTCTGAATATATATGTGCACACACATACATGTGAAATTTCCATTCTAGAAGCCACATCTGCTTTGGCATGAAATCTCCAGAGGAGATGCGTCAGCAGGCTCACATTCAAGTGGTGAGCAAAAACCTGTATAGTCAGGACAACCATCATTCTCCTCTACAGTATGGAGTACTTGACCATCGCATGGTGAGAAACTTTTTTTTTTTTCCTGAATGTTTTTGTAGAATGACTTGAAGTGGCTAAAAATTAGTTGAGATGGCTGAAATTTAATGCTTACCCAAAATACGTGTAAATATGTCTATTCTTGAATTGTGTGGGCTGTCAGTGGCAGAGACAACTACTTTGCTTTCAGATTGTTCAGGAAAACATTCTTTTGAGGCAGGTGATAAGTTTTTTTGGCCGAGATGTCCCAGAGACATCTATGCAATGCCATATTGTAGGTGAGTGGGCTGTAGATCAGTTGCAATAGCTGTATGAGTTAATGACACTGGTAATAGTAGGAGCCGTGTATGAAAGATGTTTTTCTTAAGGACTGGAGTGAATGTAATGCTACTGATACGTTCTTAATGCTAGGAAAAACGAGTGGCTCTGCAGTCAGTATAGCTAACTACCTTAAGAACTTTTATATTTTCTATGTATTCAGTTGATTACAGCTATGATTTTTTTTTTCTCTTGTGTTCTCCTTCTCCCAAAGGGAACCAGTGAAAAAGACCGTCCCTGTGAAACCTGTGGAAAAAATCTAGCTGATTGTTTAGGACATTATGGATACATTGACTTAGAACTACCATGTTTTCATGTTGGATACTTCAAAGCTGTGATAGGCATCTTACAGGTAAATACTACTGTGATTTGTTGACAATTTCTGGTCCAGAAAAAGGAAATTATCAGGGAAGATGATGCTTGAAAAAGCAATTGAAAAGATCAAAATAAGGCTGTATTAATAATATAATACATCTTAATAATATAGGTACATCTTTTTTTGGCTTACATAATCTCAAATTGAATAGTTTAATCCATTATTCCTCTGTATTGCTTTGAATTCAATGTATGCAGCATAGCATGCCTTTATGACATCCCATTAAATAAAAGCCCTGTTTGCTTTATGGGGATTTTCAAGATTCTGCAGAGCTTAGATAAGGATTTGCCAAATTGACAGTTTTTTTCTTTTTGCCATGCACTCTTTTTTGTGTGTTGCAGTGTATGAATTAGTCTTTCAACTAAGATGGTAGTATTTTATTCAAAAAGTTGCACTCTGTTGAAAACCTTAAGTTAGCAGAACATGTAACATTTTTGAATGTCTGACAACTGTGCCTATATATATTTACATTAAAGATGATCTGCAAAACCTGTTGCCATATCATGCTATCAGTGGAAGAAAAAAAACAGTTTTTTGATTACTTAAAGCGACCTGGTCTTACATATCTTCAGAAGAGAGGGCTAAAAAAGAAAGTATCTGAAAAGTGCCGAAAGAAAAACACTTGTCCTTACTGTGGTGCCTTTAATGGTGAGTGCTGACATTAACAGTTATTGAAGTTGTCTACTTGTGATGTTTTTTGCCTTGTCGGCTGTGATAACCTCAAAATACCAAATATGCTTGTTCATTCCACAGCTAGTGGATATTCCCTCTGGCCTTCATTAAGAAATAGTTTATTGCACTCTTAATGCCAGACACATGCTTGTTAACATCTCATTTATGTGGATATAGACATTGTTGTAGTTGCTGAGTTTGTTTTATGTGCTCTCTTCATGGCTGCAACCAATATATGACACTAGAATAATGGCAAAAAAAAATCTGTTTAATATGTTTTTTTAAAATATTGGGAGCTGTTGTCAGTGATCAATACCTTAACATAGAAGTATTTGTAGACTTTGTAATTTTGATTGAACTTCACTTTTCATCATATTTTTGTAAAGATTAAATGTGCTTGTCATCTTCTAGGAGGGTATGTTCTGCAGTTTGACAATATTTGAACTGTGATCATCTTGGATTACACTGCATTTTGCTCTTCAGGGCAGAGTATCTTAATAAGAGCCAACATTTGTTTTTCAAAATACTTTTTTTTTTTCTTTCTTAGCACTGATCAGATGATACTGCTGTAAAAAAAAATTTCAGTGTTACAGATTTACAGTGAATAGTTAATTCATAACTTAGAACTTTGTTTTTAACTCATTGAAATTGTGGTTTGTTGTAACGATCAACAGCCTGAATAAGTAGGGAGCAAGTGCTACACGAGGGAACGCAAACAATAGGCAATTACAAAATTAAATGGTAGGTCAGTATACTTGAGTAAAAGTAATTGAGTTTGGAAAGCACTTCTAGTAGTCTGTGGAAGTTTTATGAATAATGTACTTGCATTACATGAAAATTTTTCTGACAAATCACTTCCAAAATTACTTTAGAAGGTAATGGGATGATATATAAACAGCACATCCTAGTGTCTTGTTTTTGGTGTGGAAACTTCTTTAAAAAAAATACCTGCTGTGATTGAGATGAAGCTGCATTTTAGTGTGGGCTAAAGCACCTACTTTCAGCTTCAGAGGCTGCATTGTCATCTAGGTGCACCGAGCCAGTCACAGAGAGGACAAAAAGGAAACAAAAAAGTGCACTTATGTTCATTTGCTTGCAGGAACTGTGAAGAAGTGTGGTTTGTTGAAAATAATACATGAAAAGTACAAGAGCAATAAGAAAGCTGTAGATCCAGTAGTATCTACTTTTCTTCAGTCCTTTGAAACTGCCATAGAACACAACAAAGAAGTAGAACCCCTACTGGGAAGAGCACAGGTGAATTTGATTATGACTGTGTTTTTTTTTTCCTGCATGAAATAAAACTCCTCAAAGGTTATAATGTAGCATCATAAACCTTGCAGTGGTTTTTGTATACCAACGAACACTTCAGGAATGTTTGTACTTGTGGCAGTAATGCTAGCTCTTCTAAAATGAGAAACATTGTTTATTGGTATGTTCTAATATGTAGCTTTCTGTGAGAAAGGAAAGGGAATGTTCTTGGTGTTATTGTACTTTTCATAAGCTAGAAAACAGTGAAGATATATAGGCCCATATAAACTCTGCATGTACATGTAGATTTACTGCAAAACCAAAATAATTAAAATACACAGAAAAAAATTCTTCTTCAGAAGAACCTAATGTTGAAAACAAGAGAGAAGACTTAGTTATCTAAACGTTTTCTTTTGTTCGTCTTTACATTGTTTGTAGTTTTGTTTCCTTCTGGTCTTTCCAAGCTGGAAATATCTTGGGGTACACAAAGTAGTGAATATCTGAATTTTCTTAGAGTACTGTGAAGTTTTGAAAAATAGTCTAGAAAGTACTGTGATTTGTGTGCATTTGTACTAATTAAAATGATACTATGAACTGTAAGTTGTAAGAGGTTTATTGAGTTTCTTTGACAAAGAACTTGGTAGATTGTTTAAAGAAGAGAGTAGCATGATTAGGAAAAAGGGAAGAAGTGAATATAACAAGTTTGTATCTGAAACTCCCAAAGCATTGGTTCAGAATAAATAGACCGAAACATAGTTTTGTTTGCATGGAAAGTAGTTCTCTCTTGTCTCTTTAAAATACCCCATTTTTGAACAACCATTAAATGAGGGGAGGAGAGGAGCATTGAAACTGTTTTATGATGGCTTGTTCTCTTCATTCTCCAATGGATTTTGCAGGAAAACTTGAATCCTTTGGTAGTATTGAACCTCTTTAAGAGAATCCCAGCAGAAGACATCCCTCTGCTTCTGATGAACCCAGAAGCAGGTAAACCTTCAGATTTGATCCTCACACGACTTCTAGTGCCTCCACTGTGTATCAGACCCTCTGTTGTGAGTGACTTGAAGTCTGGCACCAATGAAGATGACTTAACAATGAAACTGACAGAGATAATTTTCCTCAATGATGTTATTAAAAAGGTGAGTCATCCTTTAGGCTCTCAGAGACCTTTGACTTCCAGAAGATTCGGTTAGAATTGAACATAGCGAATGATTTTACTTGTCTTACTGATTACAATCTATATGTGCTACAATGTCTTTTAGAATTTCTTTTAGAGAAATAGAGACCTTACAGCATCTTTCCAGTACCTGGAAGAGGTCTACCAAGAAAGCCAGGAAGGGTCTTTTTACAAGGGCTTGTAGTGACAGGATGAGAGGGAATGGCTTTAATCTTGAGGAGAGTAGATTTAGACTAGATACTAGAAATTCTTTGCAGTGAGGGTGGCAGGACAGCGGAACGAGTTACCCAGGAAAGTCATGAATACCCCCTTCCTGGAGGTGTTGAGGCCTTGAGCAACCTGGTCTAGTGGAAGGTGTCCCTGCCAGTGACAGGGGGTTGGAACTAGATGATCTTCAAGGTCTCTTCCAACCTAAACCATTCTATGAATCTATGAAATGTAGCCAACTGGCTGGCTGCTTGTAATATAGGACCTGCTAAAGATCTGCTAGTGGATAGTAGGAAATGTTTTTTCATTTTAGTTCTGATCCATAAACTCAGTTCTGCCTTGCTGTGTTTTTGTATTTGTGGGGTTTTTGTTGTGTTTTGTTTTTTTTCTCTCTTTTTTTCTTCTATTTCTTTCTTCCCACCCCCTACCCTCCCATGACTCTGACACTTTTTGAGTGATCACAACAAAAGCATTTTACCTATTAATTGTGTTTTATTCATATTCTTTTTTTTACTGTATCATTGTCTTTTCTTACTCCACCTTCCATTTTTAAGAAACCAGGTTTCACTTAGTGTGCTCATCAAATTGAGATTAAAAGTAAGGTTCAAAATGTATCATTTGTTTAGAAGAGTTCTAGCAGACTAGTGCCTTTCAGGCATTTCAAAACTGGGCCTGGCAAAATCCAGTGAGCACTAACTCTCCCGTAATAAAAAAATTATTGATTACTAGTGATTTTTCTGGCTGTGAATTTATATTGGTTTAACCTCAGTGGCTTGGGAAAAATAAAATTTCACATAATACTTTTGTGAACGCTTGTCCATAGCTGATACTAGTTTAAAAGAATGTTTTTGTAGGTTCTACTGTGAATATGCTTGTACTCTGGTAATACACATCTAGTTACAAAGTTGTTTTTGCCTTTTTATTCCGATGTGTGAGGCTTTTTTAACATGATTTTTGGAAGAAAAGTTGTGTCAGAAAAAAATCTTTGTTAGTATAATATGCCTTATATTTGTTTTCTGAACTGGATGATTGTTTTGATTTAGCATAGGATATCAGGAGCCAAAACACAAATGATCATGGAAGACTGGGACTTTCTTCAACTGCAGTGTGCTCTATACATTAATAGTGAGCTCTCAGGAATTCCTCTCAACATGGCACCTAAAAAATGGACCAGAGGTTTTGTTCAGAGACTTAAGGGAAAGCAAGGTTTGTCTAGAAGGTTTTGTGTTTGTTTTTTTTTTTAATTCAGCCATATATATTTGCTATTCCAAAGCATCTTTCCACTGCTATTGGTTTGTGCTTCAGTGATGTACGTTGAAGACATTCTAACTTTTTAAAAACAATTTTGTATCAAAGTTTTCACTTGCTTGTTTTGTTAGGTCGATTTAGAGGCAATCTGTCTGGAAAGCGAGTGGATTTCTCTGGCAGAACAGTCATTTCACCTGATCCTAACTTAAGAATAGATGAAGTAGCAGTGCCTGTTCATGTTGCTAAAATACTAACCTTTCCTGAAAAGGTAAGTAGCGTAGAACCAAAACTTTTTCTATGCCTTTTTTTTTTTTTTTTTTTTAATACAACTGAGTGAATGTCTTGCTTTATATTTTAGATGTCATTCAGTGACACTTTGCCAGTTCTGTTGCTGCTGGTAAATGAAGTCTGTAGCATTGGATACATTCAAGTACTGTGTAGGCACATGGTGTAAGGAGGAGCATGTCAAGAGAACAGTTTTGCTTGGTGTTTTTTGAACTCATGGAAAGCTTCAATATTTGTTGGTATACCTATGTGAGGAGTGGTTGGATATTTTTACTTCCTAGATTTTTAAATTAATTTCCCTCTAATATTTTGCTTTAAGATTGGTTTATGTTCTCTTCCTCTCTTCAATCCTGCCTGTTCCCTTCAGCAGTCGGAGGCTGAGGGGGATCGTCATTTGAGCGTAACATATGAAAACACAAAAGCTACCAGCCAGAACAAGAGGTCCTGAAACGTGTTTCATTTGTTTTGACTGAACTCTTTATGCAACAGGTGAACAAGGCCAATATTAATTTTATGAGGAAACTTGTCCGTAATGGTCCCGATGTTCATCCTGGAGCTAACTTCATACAGCAAAGACACACACAGATGAAAAGGTATCATGGTTATCTGTAATGATTTGCTTTTTATTTCTCCCTGTCAACTCCTTCTTAGTTCTGTGTAAAAACAGTTTTATCTACACAGACTAATTTAATTTATTTTTGTAATCTTTTTCAAAGGACGGTAACAAAAAAATTGTCGGTATCTCCTCAGGTGTCTTGTACAATTTCTTTTTAGATAATCTATGGAAGTTAAGCTCAAGTGCAGATACTAATGATAGTGAGCTGCAACTAGATTTTTGTCGTTTGGGTTTTTTTTAATGACTGAATGTTTCCTATATGAAATGGAGGATGTAGTGCACTGATGAATGAAAAGAAGTAGTTTTGGTTATTACTGGCTGTTTTCTTGGGAAAGTTAATCTTCAGTCGGTTTAGGGGTAGTTAGAAGTGATAGTATATGAGTGAACCTCCCTATACTCCGTGATACAATTGACACAAATTCTTTGTTTTTAAAAATAGACTTTTTTCTTACTAGTTGACTAATAACAATAGGTTAATGTCACATACACATTTATTATTTAAAATAGCAGTAGGGCCGATGTTTAATGATGCAATCTACACCTGTTTTGTCTTCCAATTATTGTAAAATAAATACTTTAGGATGTAATGGAAGAACTTACATTTAAACGTGTAACTGATTTTCAGTTGCATTTACATTTTTCTGACTTTATTTCTTCTGAGTCCATTGTTATCTGTTACTCTTAAGATTCTTGAAGTATGGAAACCGAGAAAAGATGGCCCAGGAGCTGAAGTTTGGTGACATTGTGGAGCGACATCTAATAGATGGTGACATAGTCCTGTTCAACCGACAACCCTCTCTACATAAGCTGAGCATCATGGCTCACATTGTAAGTGCATGCTCGTCCTGACTTACAGACAGTGCATCCCTGAATATGCTCGACTGCATGTGCATTGATATTTTTTTTCTCAATTTGTTTTTCAGGCAAGAGTAAAGCCTCATAGAACATTCAGATTTAATGAATGTGTCTGTACGCCATACAATGCAGACTTTGATGGAGACGAGATGAACCTTCACCTTCCTCAGACAGAAGAAGCAAAAGCAGAAGCACTTGTTTTGATGGGGGTAGGTAGATAACATTGAGGTTGGAACCTCAGATGGGCTGAGCTCTGTATTTCTTAACTTGCATGTGAAATCTGAAAATTTTATCAAGGTTCTTGGGTATAGATAATGTACAACTGTGAAGCTGCCTGAAAAACTCTGCAAAAGGGAATTTAGAATAAATTGGGATTGGTGAAAAAATGGTAATCTAGGAACCTTACACTTAAGATCTGTGGAAAATTCAGTTGTTTTAAGTAAATGTCGCTGATATGTTTCTGCCTGACTTTTCTTAGTGACTGCTAACAAAATAGGTGGCTCTGTCACCAAACCGGTAGATACTTTGTTTCCTGGTCTGACAGCCCAGCAATTGCGGACAGTCAGGCCAACTGGAAATGAGGCAGCAATATTGTTCTTGTACTAGAGATAACAGTTTACTAGACAAGGCAGGAGACTGTAGGCTCTAAGGGCAGAGAAAATAGGGAGAAGAAAAGGTAAGTAAAAAGGGATCCAGTGGTTCCAGGCTTTGATCTGTGGTGTGGAAGTGGTTAGGAGCATCACTTGGAGGATTTTCTATTACAATGCTCCTTTGAGGTGACTAAATGCCATAACTGCTTTGGATATCTTAGAATAATAAAATGGTTTGGGTTGCAAGGGACCTTTTAAAAGGACACCTATCCCTACCCCTCACCATGAGCAGTGACTTTTTTAACTAGATCATGTTGCTCAGAGCCCTGTGCCTTGTGTTTCTGGGGATGGACCTTCAGCCATGTCTCTGGACAGTGTGTACCACTGTTTCACCACCCTCACTGTAAAAACATTTTTCCTTGTATCTAGTATAAATCTTCCCTCTTTCAGTTCAGTTACCCCATGTCCCATCACACATGACCGTGCTAAAATTAGATTGTCCCTGCCTTTGAGTGCACAGCTGCATTTTTGCCTGTTGCAGTATTCAGAGTTGTATTCCTTTCCCTTTTCCTCCTCTTCTCTCTGTATATATCAGTGTAATCTGATACCTTTTTATCAGGGGAGTAAAATACTCTGCATAAATCAATTGAAAACCCTTCCTCTGCCTTTTTCCCCTCCTTTTCTGAGTGTGCAATTCAGATTTCTGTGGGCTTATGTTCAGGCAGAACTGTGCTGTGTAGGTGGGAGTGAGTACCTGATGCAGTAGTATAAAACATCAGAAAATGGGGCTAGTGGAAGTGGGTAGCTTTGTTATGGATCAGTAGGGACAGTAGCTCTCTGTGGTGGGCATAAGCCTTTCTATCCCTTCACAGGTTTTCAAAGCTAGCTTGTCTTCTCTTCCTTGTCTTATTTGAACAGTAGCCTACCAAACATATCAAGTGTATTGCAATTTGTGTTTTGGACACAGAATGTGTAATTTCCAGTAGCTGCTCTCAAATTTGCATGGACTGTAGTGAACTGAAATATCAAATTTTTTTTTGTTTTTGTTTTTATGAAAACAGCAGTACTTTGATTCAGAATAAGCTTCTACCATTTTTGCAAAAACAACTGTCTTACACGGTAGGTTTCCTTCTGAAGAAAAATACAATAGTAGCCTCTTCAGATGTGTAACTTCTGTGTTTCTTGTGTTATATAGACAAAAGCAAACTTGGTAACACCAAGAAATGGAGAACCTCTTATTGCTGCTATTCAAGATTTCCTTACAGGTGTGTGAATGTAAAATTATTTTAGAACTAACAGTTTTCTTCAGAATCACTTCCTCCTTCTTTTCCAGAATTTTTCTGTATTAATAAAAAAAAAATCTCCTTTCACATGTCAAAGTGACACTATGAAAGTAAGACCACAATGTATGAAATATAACAATGTATTCAGAATCTCTTCTGATGCTGTCTGCCTTTGTAGCTACAATAATTATTATTGCCTTTTGCAGTGTTTCTCTGATTGAGAAAATGAATGCTTGAGACCTTTGTATGTGTTAAGTAGGTGATGTGAACTGCTTGTGGTTATGGTAAAAGAGTTAAATACATTAATCCAAAATCAGTTTTAACCTACAGTAAGCGCCTTCAAGTTTCCTTAGTTCTTTGGGAAGTGTCCAATATATATAAGAAAGAAAGTGTGCAGAAATTAATGCTAAGGCATTTTTTATACCTATGGGATGCAGTTTGTGTGAGAGAGTAGATTATAGAAGTGCACTTGTTCTAATTTTTAGAAGCTTGAGTGTTGAGCAATTAAAATTCTGAAAGGATGTACAACTGAAGCTGTCTAAATGATTGTCATATTGCATAGTAAGTAGCTAACTAGTATTAAAATTAAATCATTAAATCAGTTTTAAATTTTAATCTCGTTTTGATCTGCCACGATTTTTTTTACATTTTAGGTGCCTATCTTCTCACGTTGAAAGACACATTTTTTGATCGAGCTAAAGCCTGTCAGATTATTGCTTCTATCCTGGTTGGCAAGGATGAAAAGATTAAAGTTCGTCTTCCACCTCCAGCAATTCTGAAGGTGTGTCAAATTATTTTTTTAATGTTACTAAGACTTCCTCGGTTGTGTTCTTGACCCAGTGATGTTCTCAGCAGAGACAATTCTTGTTTCCTCTGACAACAGTTTTATATGAGATGTTGTATTTGTAAAATGTAAATTGCAAGGACCAAAATTCAGCATCAAAGCTACGTAGAGGCTGTTTGATAGTTTGTGATGCTGACCACAGTTGATCTGGTGTAGTCCACATGCAAGGGTTCCTTTAGGATTCAACTACAGCTTTACTGCTACTGTGCAGCAGACTACTTTAGTTCTTAGAAGTTAGTAGAAGATACATGGTTCTTGGTAACCACACTATAAGTAGCTGTGCAGGCTGATATGGGGCTAAGTGGAGAAATTGTGCTATTCCCTGTGCCCTCAAGTAATTTCCAGAAATGCTGAAAAGGTCTAGGTTAAAATGGAGATACTAAACCTAGGAAATCGTTTTAGTTGTCAGCCTTGCAGTGCATTAAAGATTAGAGTGATTCATTGTTGTTTTCCTTATTACATTGCATACACAAAATATTTACTATGAAAGGTTTCATTTGTCTATTTGCTAGAAACTTGAAGAATAGTACAATTTATTAGATTGTTAAGAACTGTTAGATTATTTATTAGATTGTTAGAACTGTTAAGCCTTTATTCACCGGTATTTAAGAGTGTTTGATTAATTTGCTATTTGAGGTAAACAGTGTTGTTCAGAAACAGTTCAATATGTTTTCAAATTTGCTAAATACTGGTTGCTGTATTGGTGTATACAGTTTTTTAAATACTCTATTTGAGTGCAGCATTAGGGAAATTCAGGAAGTTTAAGTGAAATACTGGTGAATAAAACTAAAGCAAGATCAGAACATTTATGTGCAGTATCTAATGTGGATTTTGTAACTTTTGCTAATAGCCAAGAGCAGTGATTCTTCTACTGTTTCTGTCACTTCAAATTAATAATTTTAGCACTAGCTGTGACAGTTATTTACATTTAACTACAGGTGAGGGGGAGTACATCAATATGTGAATCTTTAACCTTCTAAAAATTTAAACCAAAGGCACTAAATAAGGAAGGAATTACAAATGTTGCAATCTCTTTGAGAAGTGAACTGACAGCAGCAGCAGTTAGGTTTTTTTTTTGTTTGTTTGTTTTTATCAGAAAGTGGAACAGGACAGTAAGAGGAAGCAGTAGAGCATATTTCTCTAAATTCATGCACACAACCTTTGTAAAGGATAACTATTCAGCAGTCAGGGGTTTTATACCCGTTAGGAGTGCATAGTATTTACCTATTCAAAGGAATGCTGCTATGCACTTCTAAGAGTGAAGGTCCATATGGAAAGGTACTCCACAGAATATAAACAGTTTTGCAATCAAGTTCTTGCTTGCTGTTTTACTGCAGTTGTAGTATAGGCTCTGTAATCCTAATTTTTGTCCTTTGTTTTTCTAAGCCTGTAACACTCTGGACAGGAAAACAAGTTTTCAGCCTCATTCTCAAACCCAGTGATGACTGTCCTGTGAAAGCCAATCTACGAACCAAGGGCAAACAGTATTGTGGCAAAGGAGAAGATCTATGTTACAATGACTCTTGTAAGTGACAATGCTAAAGCTGTGTATTGAAACCCTCCAAAGAAATTGTAACTATTCTTTGTTGACTTTGTTGCTGCTAATCTCACTGTAGGAATTAAAGCACTACTTCACACAAATGTTGTTGAAATGAAAAATAAAATTTTTCTCAAAAGTAGAATTCATGCTGAATATCAGAGAAAAGACTTTAATATTTTCTTGTAAAAAAGATTCCTTATGTGTAATGTTAGGCTTATTGTGGTACTGTTTGAAGGTGAGAAAGATAAAAGTGAAGGAGATTGGGAATTGATTGTGCAGAGGGCAAATTAAAAAATTCAGTGTCTTAAGTAGGGGTACTGATAGAGGGATTAGAAGTTAAACAGTGAAAGGAGTTAGGATACGTAGGGAAGATAGGAATATCTAGGATACCAAGCCATCTGTATTCTACCAGTTAGAAAAATCAGTGGCAATTAGAACACAGTGTCAGTGTTGTGAGGCTGTAGGAGATAAGCAAGACTTTGCTTATTTAACATTCTTGTTGTAACAACTGAATGATAACCTGAGCACGAAGGATTAGCTCAGTTCCTTGCCACTCGGAAGTTAAGGAACCCAGGAGGAGCCACTGACATACAGTAATTCTGTCACACAAGGTTGATGTGAGAGAGAATTTCCCAGTTAGGAGTCACATCCAGGTTACAGTAGACTCAAATTCATTTAGAACAGAGGACCACTCTGGTTGGAAAGTTGGTCATAAACATGGTAGCACAATGGTTTTCAGCCTGTAAGGAATGTGGGGTGAAAGGCAACAAAGCAGTCCTGTCCATGAGTGTGAGCATAGGCTATCTTCTTTGCTTCACAGCCTTTTCAATTTAGGAAGTATGGGAAGAATTTCTGTTTGTGAAGGTCAGCAGTAGCAGATATTGCAGAAAACTTTTGGATTTCATTGAAGGCTCTGTCTAGTTCTCTGAAGAAACTGAATTTCTGAAGCCACAGTAATTCACTTCAGAACCTTCTCTGCAAATTCTCCATAATCTCAAGGAATCCTGGTATCATATTTTGATTGTATATAGTAAGTGACAGAGCAGTGATTTCTGGTTCAAAAATACTGAGATTTGCTTAAATTGGATCCATCTAGATAGGCCAGTTCTTTGAAACGTGTAATGAAGTCGAGGATGAACATACATTGAACTGTTCTCTTAGAAAAACATACCTAATGTTCATGTGCAGAAGATACTTTCAAACTCGTTAAAGGCTAAAACTTATAAAGATTCAGTGCTTGAAATTGAAGGTTTCTGATGAAGCAAAATGAAGTCATCTAAAAGAGGCAGTTTGTACAGGCCTACAGGCAAGATGGATGTTATGGTAACATTACTTGTGATTAGACTAGACCTCTAAATCCAGCAAATAAGATTGATTGGAGACTTTATTGTGATGAATGAAGCTAAGTTTATTTTCAGTTTATTTTCATTTTAATTCACATTGTTCCTCACAAGTCTTGAATTCGATACAGTTCACTTTGAAATGAGGAAAAGAAATAAATTTTAACTTAAGTTGTTATGGTCAGATTGTAAGCTGTTCCACTTGCATACTTACTCATGCACTTAGATACGTTAGATGTATGTTTAGGTTTTGCTCTTTTCGTGAACAGAGCTCTTAATTAAAAATTTACTGCATAACAGATTACTGGAGTTGAGGTAATGTTTTAGAAAACTGATTCATTTTTGCTTTTTTATTTCTAGATGTCACAATTCAAAACAGTGAGTTAATGAGCGGCAGCATGGACAAAGGAACCTTAGGTTCAGGATCCAAGAACAATATCTTCTACATTTTGCTGAGAGACTGGGGACAGGTAGAAGCTGCAGATGCCATGTCACGACTAGCCAGACTTGCTCCGGTTTATCTTTGTAAGTCCATTTGCTTAAAAGATTTTTTTTTCCTTCAAATATGATGTACTGTGCTTAAAAACCAAAAAAGGTACTTGTGAGCAGACATAAGTAATGAAACAGCTGATTACGCTTATGATGGTTACATAATGGGGGGGAAATAACAAAGTTCCCAGTGATAATATTTCCTAGGTTTAATTTGTTTTACATATATGAGATTGAGCTATCAGTGTGTGTGTGTATATATATATATTTTTTTTTTCCCTCCCCCTAATAATAGCTAATCGTGGGTTTTCAATTGGAATTGGTGATGTAACGCCTGGGCAGGGTCTGCTAAAAGCTAAGTATGAGCTCCTCAATGCTGGCTATAAGAAATGTGATGAGTATATAGAAGCTCTGAACACTGGCAAGCTACAACAGCAACCTGGTTGTACTGCAGAGGAGACACTAGAGGTAAAATTTCTGATTTAAATCGGTATGTTTGGAGTATATTCATGTAAATTGTGAAGTTCAAAGTTGTCTTCTGAAACCTCAAAATATGAGCAAATAGAATAAATGGGATCCCTAGGTACACAATTTGAACTGAGTCTATTTAGGCTTAACATCTAGCTGCTCATATGCATCTAAAAATGTTAGCTAAATACTAAAGTCGGATACTCCCCTCCTTCTGACTGAATGTATTAGGCTGACATACAGAAGAATAGAATGTCAGAAAATGGAATTAATTATATTTAACAGTATGGGATTAATTGTATTTGCTAAGTTAGTAAATAACAGTAATGGCAAAGAACCTAATCCAAGAAGCAAAGCATTCCTTTAGATCAGTTTATATGCAAGTGTTTTCTTGCTCTTTATTGGGGGAAAAAGTTACATAGACTTTGGCTATGCTGGGCTAAAAACCTTTTATTGTAGGAGTTGCCATGAAGAGCAGTGAGTGTTTCCCAAAAGCTTATTAAAGACCCAATGAAGGCAGCTGAAGAATCTTTTCATTGTCTTCAGTGGTTTCATTTGTCTTTGTGGCTGGTCAATATCTAGTTTTTTCCTTAAAAGAAAGCTAGAAAGATTAAAAAAAATAAATCCAACAAGAACCAACCAGAAAATCCCACCTTATGGTGAAGTACTGGCACAGTTTTCTAGTTTGAAGTAGCAGTGGCTGAAAGAAATTTCTTGCAGCCTTTCCCAGTGTTCCTCTTTTTAGACATATGTGTATGTCTTAGAATATTTTTTTAAATACAGTTACTATGTTCTTAAAGCAGTCCAGAACCCTTTTTTTATTTTTTGTGGTGATATTTCACACGGCACAGCAAGACTTACAGCTTGGTTCGGTGCTTAGTTCATCATAGGTTGGTGCTGCTGACAAAAGAGGTTATGATGTCCCTGGCTACCCCTGTGTCATGGGTTTAAAATGCTGACAGAGTGAAGCTCTCAAATGAATTGGAAAAAAAAAACCAGAATTACATTTGGAGAGAGTGTTACAGATAGAAATTACAAAGCAGATACAGAATCCATAAGCGAACCCCCTGAATTTTCCCCCAACCCAAAACTAAATCTATCATCCCCAGTGCTCCAGTCCTCCCCCCCATGCCTCTGCCATCCAAGAGGCCTAAGCACAGCCTCTGGAGGCCCCAAACCAGGCCTATCCTTACATGTTTGTCTCGATAACGCAGCTCCTGCCTGACACAAGGCTGGAGGGGGAGGAAAGGAGAACAAGCTGGCCTTGCCGTGAGTTTATGAAGAGATAGCAGAATTATGGGATGGAATAACAATCTTCGAGTCCCTAGAGGACTTTTTTAACCCTATAATTCCCAACCTGAGACACTCTATCTTACCGCAACAAAGACTTCTTGTGCAGCCAGCTTTTTGTGCAAGTTAGAAGTTGCGTTTTGTGCAAAGCAATGTCTTGGTTTCTTTATGATATTTTTAATTCCTTTTGGCTACTGAAGTGATGGAGTACTGTGTGTACATTGTGTTTTTAATGAATGCTGAATCTCTGAAATCTTGAATTTCAGGCCTTAATCCTTAAAGAACTGTCTGTTATCAGAGATCATGCTGGCAGTGCCTGTCTCAGAGAACTGGACAAGAGCAACAGTCCCCTTATCATGGCTCTTTGTGGTTCTAAAGGTATGGATAGCTAAAGTTTGAAGCAGAAAGCTTACTCCAACACTATTTTCAAAATTACTACTCTGTTTTTATAGCTTATTTTTATGTGCCCAGTTGTGCAAGTATTCATGTTGTATAGATTTGGAATTACTCTTCTCAGTAAGTACAGGTAGGGTATAGTTAATTAGAATCAATCTGATATGCTAGTTTTCGTATCTTTACATTTTAGTACAAACTGAAAAAACATCACACACAAAAATCAACTGCAAATGATAAATTAAGAATTAAAACTAATATTTCTAAGCCATCTTCACTGCTTTGTTTCTGAAGAATCACCAGTGTAGTAAATATTTGGGTTATATTCAAATTCTTATTCTTAGAGAATCTCAAGTAATTGTTTAACTCTACCTTTATTTATTGGTCCCCAATAAAGTGTGGAAAGGCTTGTGTGATGGTTTGGGAGTTACCTGCCCCCCCCGCCCTTTGTAAAATCACCCAGACTAGGCTCAGCCGGCTGGAAGTTAAGAGATGAAGCTATATTTACAGCTTAGCACAATATACAAGCAGATATATACACTATATACAGGAATATTTACAGAAATATACAAGGTAAAGGTAAGACAGAAACACAACACCCTCCCAGAAATCAGAGACCCCAGGAGGGGCTCCCAACCACCCTTCCACCTTCTCCCCACCCCTATACCTTACCCCACAGTTTGCCTTACGCGCAAGGTGAGTTTGGAGGATCGGCCAGGGAGGTTAGAAGGAAAGTGGTTAGTTAGGTTACTTGGCAGAGAGCAGAGGACCCACTAGCTCCCAGAGAAAGACCGAGTGACTGTGTTATCTATGTTTTGAGTACTTATCCATCTCAGCAAGCCTATGAGTGAAGTAGACATCACCACTGTTTTCCTTTCACAGCCTATAATATAATTTTCTCCATTAAAATATTCCAATTAGCCTCAAACCAGCACAACTTGGCATAACATACTGTACTCCTAAAGAAGTACCAAAATCTTGAATGCATAATTTTTGAGGGGAAGGCACTGTTTGCAAATGTGTACAGCAACTAAAACTTCTGAGTTAACAATTGAATTCTCTTGAGACTTAATTTAGTCTAGCAGTAGTCATAAACACTCTACCCTCGATTAGAACTAAGGTTAAAATATGTTTATTGAAGAAATTGTGAAGCAGTTGTATCAAACATAATCTGTAATCCGTAAATGTGTCAAACACAAAACAAAAGAATGATATAAGGACTAGTCAAATAATGGCAGCATGAACGTGTATCACCCCCCTCCCCCAAAAAAAAGAAAAATTAAAACCCCAGTTTTTAGCTATATCATAGACTAACTTAGTTGTCACTGCATAAGTGCTGAAATTTACAGGACGAGTAACAGAAGAGCTTATTTATATGTTGAAATTTTAAGTGCAATTTTGACAAATTACAAAGCTAAATAATAGATCTTGATAGAAGTGAAGCCAGCTCATCAGAGAATATTCCACATTTGTGAGTGACAAATGTTTTTTGGTTTTCATTCTTTTCAGGGTCCTTTATTAATATATCCCAGATGATTGCTTGTGTAGGTCAGCAGGCTATCAGTGGGTCCCGAGTTCCTGATGGATTTGAGAACAGATCCTTGCCTCACTTTGAGAAGCATTCCAAGGTAATTCTGTGCATTTACAATACTGCAAAGAAATCTATTGTAAAGAAATCACTTTTGAATGTCATTTGGATAGTGTTGTGAATTGCCACAGGATGTCTAGGTGGAATTTTTACATCTAAGTCTTGTTTTCTTTTTCTCATTTAGTAAAATTGACATAGGTCTGATTCTATATTTTTGGTTCTCTTAAGTGTTCTAAAATTTTTTGCATTGTGTTTCACTGCACTAAGACTCTTCAGGACAACTTCTGGATGTGTATTGGTACATTCAGACAGCTGAAACATGCCAGATAAACATTCTTGAGTCTGTCATTTCTTGGAATTTTTTCCCACTAGATAGACATCATGGATTACTCTGAACATTCTGTGTTTGAATTCTGTTCTACATGAAGCAATTAGGAGTCTCAAGCACTTGTTAATGCAATTCAGTGAGATTAGTTAATTTTCTAAACTGTGATCTGAAATGTAATGGTTGGAAGAGAAAATTCTACGTACCAGCCATCAATTTTGTTAGTGTGTTAGGTCAAGCGTCAGATGGTAGCCATGGCACTTGAATTTGTCACTAAATGCCAATTAATGTCACTAAAATTCAATTTCTGAGTTCTATAATGTAAAATTTTTTTCTGTCCTGAAGAAGAAAAATTGGTTTATAGGTTAGGTGAGAACGAAAAATTTGAATTTCAACTAGAGCTTTTGTACTGATTTAGTTAAAAAACAGCAAAAGGTAACCTAAGGTGAACCTCTTTGTAGGCTATACATTGTGTGATCATGGAGGCAGTTTTGTGTTATTTGAGGAATGGCTGCATAAAATTCTTTTGTCAAGAACTATTCTCAGAGGTGAGAGCAAACAAAAGGAGTTAGTTGTGTGCATCCATTCATATTTTTGTCTCGATTCTTTAGTCTTCAGCACTGCAAATACCTTTGCAAAATGAACGCTCTTATCACCCTTTCAATCTTTGCAACTTTAAGGAAGGCTGAAGTGTTAGAAGTTGGTGTAGTGTTTGCAAGGAATGTCTAGAAGCATGAGAAGGCTTGCAGGAGGATCAAAAGTGTCTTTTAGATTAGTTTGGAAGAACAAGGCAAGAGTTTTGAAGTCTTCATTCAGATCTGAATTACAAACATTGAACTTCAGAGCTCAATGCAGCTGAAACAGTTGCTCTGTGTCTGGGTATGTATTTGCTAACAATCTGAAAGAATTTAGATGACATGCAGTCTGTTTTTCATAACATGCCTGTAGATGTATATTGAACTTACCTTGTTTTGCTCTGCTCTTCTCTGTAGCTCCCAGCCGCAAAAGGGTTTGTTGCTAATAGCTTCTATTCTGGGTTGACTCCCACTGAATTTTTTTTTCATACAATGGCTGGTCGAGAAGGTCTGGTTGACACAGCTGTAAAAACAGCTGAAACTGGATATATGCAGGTAAGTGCCAGTGGAGTGGGGGCTTTATCAGCCTGGTAAAAGGAAGATATTTCTTTATGTGCATGTGGAGGTGAAAAGTGGGGAAGAAGTGCATACATGGTGAATGTTTTTGTGTAACAGAGAGAACTTACACTGTGAAATACATGACTCTGCTCCATGAGACGTGAAGCTTGTAAACTAGACCTCAGGCAATGGCACAATAATATGCTTGTATTAAGCTTTTTCCTCTTGAATATGGGTGATAAACGCTCTTGTTTTATGGAATTGTTGAGGACTACTTTCTTTGCAGTGTGTGTTCTAAAAACCCATGTGAACGATGGAAGTTTTGTCCATGCATTATAATACAGAGTTATGAGTGCTTTTTCAACAATGAGGAACAGAAAACACAAGTTCTTGGTTTGAGTTATGTAAAAGAGATTGTCTGAGTTAGTAAAATGTCTCTTCAATTGTATTTTTGTATCTCCCCTCTGGATAAGAGGCCCCTTGACTGTATAGACTTGGTCTTCAAGTAATGAATGGTGTTAGTGTCTTTGGCTATATCTTCTGTGAAAACAAATGTCCCTCCAACAAATCTTCTTACTACTATGAGGAGCCCTAAGATTTCTCTAAAAATATTTAAGACTCTTCCCAGTATTAAAAGCAGGAGAAAAGTTAATTTGGGGTTGGGGCACAGGTTCAGAGATATGTAAATAACTTTACAAGGTATAATGTGTGACTTAAAATAGATTTTCATGCCTCTTAATCGCTGTGTCAGATTTATTTCCAGAATGTAGTTTCTGTACTTTTTTGTAGTCCAAATCAATAGCAATTTTTATTTTAAAAGATCGCATTTACTTTCCTTGCAGCCTTATTTTTTAATGTGTATTTTTCTTTCCTTCAGAGGCGGCTAGTAAAATCACTAGAAGATCTTTGTTCACAGTATGATTTGACAGTCAGAAGTTCTACTGGTGACATTATACAGTTTATTTATGGAGGAGATGGCTTGGATCCTGCAGCCATGGAGGGAAAGGATGAACCATTGGAATTCAAGCGAGTTCTAGACAATATCAGAGTAAGGATTACTGAAATCTTTGCGGAATGTGTGAAAAGATTGCTAACAAACGTTTTGGAGGAAGTAATAAATTATGGGGAGAATTGTTACAATTGAAGAATTTATTTTGAAATTACCATTTTTGAGTGGTCATGCATTATAGGTATATTTTTCCATTAGAACAGACCAAACTGGGGCCAAACTGTAAGCTGTGAAAACCAGAATTTTCTTCTGTGTTTAGGCACAGAGGGCCCTAAAAGCCTAATAGGCAACTCGCTAGAGTGATTACTGCTGGCTTGGTTGGGTAGTAGGTTGGACTTGGATTACATGAATTTCTTATTAAGCCAAGACATGCATAATTTTGGTGCTGAGCTGCTTCTTAGGTCAGAGGCCTGATGTATAATTTTGAATATACTGTAGAGTTTGAAGAACAGTGTTGTTTGGCTTGTGGTTTGTCTGTTGGTTGATCTCCCCCTGTTCTGAAAGCTAAAAGCCTTTTGCTGAGATGACTGTTCAGATTCTGTTATATGAATTGCTAGAATTAGAAAAGTGTGTGTGTACATCTTCAGATTTACGTAAGTAGAATTGTATACAGACATTGTATTCACAATATCCTGGTGTGTATATATACTAAATAAAACAAACAAATCACAGAAAACACAAGTAACCAAAAACCCCACCAGAACCCCCACCAAAACCAAATACTGTAAATCAGTTATGTGTATCTATTTTCTTTGTCTTTATAATGAAGTTTTTGTGCTTATGTGAATAAATAATTTCTTTTCTCTTAAGGCTGTGTACCCATGCCGAAGTGAACCAGCCCTTAGTAAAAATGAATTGGTGCTAACATCTGAGTCTATCATGAAGAAGAATGAATTTCTTTGCTGCCAAGACAGTTTTCTGCAGGTAATTATCTCAATCCCTTATCACACTATGAATAACTTTTCCTTATAAATCAGGGAAGCTAAAATAAACAGTCCTACAGTCTGCTAGAACAGTGGCTGAATTCTATGCATTAGCGCCAGTAGTAGTTTGTTCAGTAATACATTCCTGTACGGTTAGAAAGTGGGAAGATAGGACTGATTTTCATTGTTATTACAGTAGTTGGTAGTGCTCACCACAGGAACTTTAGAAATGAGGAAAAAAAAATAGTGATTTTTGAGTAGAAGGTGCCCCTGGTCTGAGTGATCTTGTTAAAATTTCTCTGTAATTATGTGCTTCACTTGAGACGTCACAAATTTAATGATACTCGTTGACTCTGTAAGAAAACATTATGACTGAGTCTTCTATTCCCCATTATGCATAATGTCTTGACATCATCACCTGTCTGAATAATTGTTTTCACTCATTTGCTTGTTTTCCTGTAATAGAAACACCAGCTGTAGGCTTTACACCTACTTACTTGCTTTCTTATGATAGTAATACAGCAAAAAATCTTCAGTCATAGGAAGTGCTTTGCTGGACAGGGCTTATTTTCTGGGGAGTACCTGTGTGTCTGAAGGATGACTGAACATTTACATGATTGGTTGCACTTTGAATTGTGAAAGTCAGTTTGTTTGGAAGCGTGGAAGAGTATTAATCCATTTTTAATATTCATGAAGGCAGTCACACCTAAGACTGCTTTGGGAGGCAATGATAATAACTGCAGAATGAACAACTTTGTGTCCAGAGGCTGGTTACCTTGATGGACTTTCTGATTACTGGCAGTGATGAGAGCAACCTGAATTTAGTGACCTGCTTTTGGAGGGTTGCATTTTAATAGATCAGAGTGCTTCAGAGCAGTAGATAACAAGACTAGTAGCAGTTGTTTATATACCTGATTTGCAACTCCATTGCTAGAACAGGGTTTTTAAAAAAATCCATTCTTGAAATGTGTTGTAAATCTTAACTGCATCTCTGAAGGAAAAAAATAGGCAATATACTAATGTTAGAATTTAGAGATGGAGCTTTGAGTTCTTTGAGGTATACATATTTTTAATCATATCAGGAAAATCTGAATGTTGTTACTAATTATGAAAGCACATCACCCTATCGGTAATTAGTTTAAGATTTTAAAGTTCGATACTGTTACATTTTCTTCTTTCCTTTTCTCTTTTTCTGTTCATCCTTGAAGACATTAACTGAGACAGGTTATGAAAAATATAATGAGGTAATTGTAGCATGTGTGTGCACTGTGTGAGCATTGATGTTAGTGCTTTCTAGCTAAAGATGTGTGTATAATGCTAAAGTAACTGACTAGCATATATACATTACTGCTTGTTAAATTGTAATATAGGTGTTTATTACAATAATTTATGCAATTCCTTTTTAATCATGAAAACTATGACATTAATTAACTCTTGTAGTTAAATCCAGGGATTTCAGGAAACAATTTTTAGTATATTACTTTTCTTTCTGATACTCATTCTTTCAACCTTCAGGGATGTTAGCATATTTTTCTGATGTTTTCCTATGCCTTCCTCTAACAGCTGTAAGAAATATTTCTGTTCTCGAAAGGAAAATTAATTTTACCAGAAGGTTCCTGTAACTGGCTTAGCCATACAGAAAACAGTATGTGTAAATTGCCTTTTTTCTGCCTGTGCCCTGTCCTCACTGAAGGGAATTCAGCTGAAGAAAAAGCAAGTTCTTTGCTGGTACAGTTTCAGTTGTGTTAATTTTTAATGTATTTGAGTATATGAAGATACAGGTGAAGGGAAATTTTTGTTCCTGTAGAAATCGAGACAATCGTTAGAAATCCTCACCATTTGAAAAAGAACATGATTTTTTTTTCTGAGGTTATTTTTCAGGGGGAGTAGAGACTATAAATACTGAGGAGTGTGCTGCAGATGCGGAAAAGGCTCAGCATGCAGCCAGTTGGTACTGGCTTGGACCTACCTGAACTTGAAGGGCTTATTGTTGAGTCTTGTGCGGTTGTCAGTACATCACTCCATGGGCTTCTTAACTGTGAGGATTGCTACATTTGCAATGCTTCATGTGTATGAATGATCCGCTAACTTCAGTGTGGCCAAGCTTTCTACGCTGAACTGCTATTCTGACTGAACATTGCCTCTGTAGCGGCTAACAAGGCCTGCGGTGAGCTAGAGCTTATTGAGTCATTTGGTGCCTTTTTGTTAAACAAGTCAAGACTAAAAGTCTTTACAGATTCAGACTGTCGAAAAAAATAATGGTTTGTTGAGCTCACTCTGGAAGTTACATAGCTGTGCTCATAGAGGACAGTATTATGTGGAAGATGATAGGACCATAGAAACAGGCTCAGCAAAAACTAAGCTACATTCTCTTTCTATTGATAGCATAAATTAATCCATAGTTTGGCTAAACTACCAAGAGGTCATTGAAAATTGAAAGGAATAGGTCATTCCCTCTCTTAGTTCTTGTGCTTAAATAAAACCTTTGACAATGAAAAATAAATCTTTTCAGAGATTTATCTTTTACTTCTCAAGTTTTTCTTGATTCTACTGCATGAAAATAATGTAGGATTTTAGTATCTTATTTCAGTATCTTTTTTTTTTATTTCAGAATGATATGATTTAATATAATGGAGATTTTTTTTTTAATTTTATTTTTGTACTCTGGGATTATGAAAGAGGAAAAGTTGACTAATAAGTACTTTGCCATAATGCTTTTTGTGGTCCTATGCTGTTTTGGTCTCCCCTTTCTTCATGTAATCATGTGACTAAATCTTCTGTTAGTATGATAGCTTCTTTTGAGGACGTGGTACTGGTGGTGTGGTTTGTTATTACTGTCCCCTGCTTTTATGCGAGTAGGTCAACTTCTATAAGAACTTAGTCATCAGTGTACTGGAGGAAGTTAGTGTTACACCTTCTGCCTTCTTCCTCTTTTGTTCTTCCTTTCCTACCTCTCCACAGAAGCATCATCTTTCAAGATAGAATTAGTTTTTAAGATCTCTTCTTAATAGTTTTTCTTCTCCAGATCAAATGTTCTGGGTGATCTTCTGCAGGTCCTGAAATATTCCTTCTTTTTTAAATGTATCTGTACTAGGAAGATTAATTTTTATAGTACCACATGATTACTTAACACTTATTACAGTTTTATTCAAAGACTTCAGGGTGAAAAAACCTTTAAAATGTCAGAATACTTAATTCTTGGCAAAAGGGGCAGAAATATACAAATGCATCTTTTTGTCATCTAAGCAAGGAAAAAACTTACTTGAAGCATCTGTTCCAGAAGCACATTTCTGTTGTCAGTTCTTTGATTTGTACTTTGTTCTGATATTCACAGTAAAAATACTGTTACTTTGAGAACCTGAGGATTTTGTTAGGATGCACTAGAAGGGGTTTAATAGTGTTTATGAATTCAATTGTTTAAAACGTATTAAAAAATAGCAAGTAATTTTCAGTGTCTGGCTATGGTAGTGGTTGGAAGGAGTCCAGTACAGTGTCAAGATGTGATATTGTATAATCATTATCCTGCTTGTCAGGCAGGGCTAATGGCACAGAAAGGGTTTAAAAGAATGCTTAAAAAACAAGCTACTTAATCCTTCATGGAGGCTTTATTAAGCCATTGTTGAAGCTGATCAGAAGGATTTTCTCTTGCTTCTTGTTTATGTATCAGTTTTGATGAGCCTGTGTTATGGTCATGACTTGAACTCAGTTCCCTTTCATGGATGAGTTTAATCGTAGATCTTCTATTTCATGACTGCTATTGTACATATCTGTATCCAAAGCATAATGTTAAATACTTCTCTGGCAGTATCACTTCAATTTAGTAATAATCCAGTAAATAGTCCAGTAAAGACTGCTAAAACTACTTCTGGGTAAACTTGGTAAGAGAGTGAAGGGCTTAGGTACTACTACATGTTAAATGCAATTATCTGCAAGACCTGTCTACAGCAGAGAGGTTATTTGAATGTTAGGTAGCAACTGATTTATATATAAGTTTTGAGTCTGTTTGGTTTTTTTCCCCTCATCCAATAAAACGTATCTCAAATCTCTGAAATCCAGCAGGTGTCCTTTATTTACTTCTTTTCATGCCACAGTTTTCTGCTTTGACTTATTTTGAATACTGAGAAATGAGTAAGTATGTATTTGTGTCAGTGCACAGATGTTGGTTTTAGTTGGTTTCAGTAAGTGATGGGTAGGAAAGAAAGATCAACCCAAGTCAAATAACTGAAGTTTTCAGAGTGTGCTCAGGAAATATGCTTTTATTCAGTATGGACTATTCCTCAGGTACTGCTGCTAATTTGTAGTTACGTAAGAGTCCATATGGTTTGCTAAATTCTAGTATACCTGTGTGTCTGAAGTTTTGATGTTCCTCTCTCTATGTTGTGCATTGTTCATTTATTACTGATTTATTATTGTAAATGTTCTGTCTGGAGCTCAAACCAAATAACTGTTAAAGACTTCAATATGAAGACTGTGTCATTGCATACTGTTGTTTTAATGTAATTTCAGGAAATTAAAAAATTCATCAAAGCTGTTTCTGAGAAGATAAAAAAAACTAGAGACAAGTATGGTATTAATGACAATGGCACAACAGAGGTAAATAAGTTCAAGGAGTAATTATGTAGTTATTTTAAATCTTTATAAGGTATTGCCTTTCTAAATCTTTTATTCTCTTTTCAGCCACGAGTTTTGTATCAGTTGGATAGGATTACTCCAACACAACTAGAGAAGTTTCTAGAGACTTGTAGGGACAAATACATGAGGTAAATGTTTAGTCTGTTATTTTCCCTCAATTTATCACTCTTCTTGCCTCCAATACAGTATCTCTTGCTTCGTTTGCAATCTGGGAGTCTGCTTTGCTATTTTTTCTGTATGAACATTGGTTTTGTTATGAATGTGGTACAAAGAAAGAATAAGAAATAGTTGTCCAAACTACCTAAACGTTGTAAGGCAAAAGTAGAATGCAAAATTAAAAAAAAAAAAATTAAAAGGCATTGCCATCTACAGTGGACTTATTAAAGACAGCCACGTTCCCTTCCATATTGCAGGGAAGCATTCCAAGCCTCCAGAGTCCATGCAAAATAATGCTTTTATAGATAATTTTCAGTTCTGTGTGAACCTTCTCAGTTATTCTTGATTTACAGTCTGAAGACTTCTGTCACACTTTGTGCTAACATAACCTTGAATCTGTTATGTACTTGTAGATGTCTTCTGGTTGTTTTGGTTTGTTGGTTTGTTTTGTTTTTTTTTGTTCTCTAGCAAGATAGTGATGGTATGGATATTTCCATCTCTAACTATCTGTTGAGAATTGTTTCATTTCTTTAGACTGCTTGGATTTGTTCATTGGTGACATGTGCTTTGTAGCCTCGCACTTACCTGCATCACTTGAGTACTAGTAATTTTTCCAGTGTATACAGAATATGTTAACATACACAACATGTTAACATACCCAGTGCATGTGTATGTTAAATTCTTGACATGCTTGACTATTTTAAAACAATTGCCAGTTTTCTACTTTCAGTTATTAGGATTATTTGCTTACATTTGTCTTAAGTGTTCTTGGACAGGAATTGCCTATTTTACCATATTAGGTTTTTTCAGCATTTTTGTACTATGCCGTTCTGACAACTGAAAAATGGTGCCCTTGGAAAGGATCAAATTGCTATGCTGATTGTTTTTGTTTTATAGACTATTGTCATTTTACCAAGAGAAATCTCTCAGCTAGGATTTCAGCAGTTTTTAGTAAATAAGACGTGAAAATAAAGAGATCTTCAAATAATAGTGAAAACAATGACCTCTATTCAGTTAATGTTGTTACAGTTGATCAGAATTAATTCCTTTAGATTTTACAAGCTAAATCACTATTACACAGCACTGTTAATTCATAAGAACTCATCAAGGAAAATGCAAGAAGCTGCTATAAGTTAGATCACTTTAGGAAGTGGTGTTGTGCTTTAACTTCAGAGGCTGTATTTGCTCAAGAAATGCAGATCACATTGCACTCTCTGCAAGCTGAAGAATGCTAACTGCAGGACCTGAACAGAATTATAGAGGATTTAAACCAGCATAGTGCTCTTCATTTTTTGTTGTCCTGTAAGGACAACCAGTTTTCAAAGTTCATAGATTTTAGAAACGGGCAGATGTGTGAATGAGCCTATTACATGCATAACTTGAATGGAAAGTAGGTCATCAGTATAAGACTTTTGAGTAAGTTGAAAACAAGAAGGCATTAATACCTAAATTTTGTTGTGTTTAAAATCTTTTCTGTATAGTCATTTCTTAAAGAAGACTTAATAAAGCTCTCTCATGCTAAAACATGTAAGAGTAGTTTTGGAAATACTAGTATGTGGAATTTTCCTGAATAGGGAATCCTGAATCTACAGCTTCATGCTTAGGAAGAAGAGGCAAAGTGTTTGTTTTCTGTTAAGGGTGTTACACTGGATCTGTGGAATGCCTGCATAATCGGGTATCTTCTGCACTTGAAAGAGATCTGTCTTGAGTATTGGTGACCTTTTATACCTTTCCTCTATATATTTATTAAAAAAAATTAACAAACTTCTTATATCTACAAGAATAGTTTCTTTCTTTGCTTGTTTACCATTTTTTGCCTTTTTGAGTTCTGCATCTCTTTATTTTTTAAAATGAAATTTATTTATCAGGGCACAGATGGAGCCTGGTTCTGCAGTAGGAGCTCTTTGTGCACAGAGTATTGGTGAACCTGGCACGCAGATGACTCTGAAGACTTTCCATTTTGCTGGCGTTGCTTCAATGAACATTACTTTAGGTGTGCCAAGAATCAAAGAAATCATTAATGCTTCAAAGGCCATTAGGTACTTATGTTGTTTTGGTTGGATTTTTTTTTTTCCCTCTTTGCCTAAGTGAAACCTGATGGATAAATTTGCAGTCTGTGGTAGCATTTCACTGTTCTCTTTAATACACTAAACATTATTGAATCTATGGAATACAGAAACAGAAGAAATCTAATGTCTGTCCAACCATGTTACTTGAAGTTAGAGAAGGGATGTTTCTTATTTTTCTGGAAATCAAATTAAGTTTAATATTCTCTTGGGTGTCTGTTGTATATTGCAAAATGTTCAATGGTAGTTGAAGCATGCCTATTACTAGGTATCTATGAAGCCATACTTAAAGTAGTGCTACATTAGTATCTGAAAATAGTCACTAATTTATTGTCTTACAATCTTGCGTATGTGTGGGTTTTTTTGTTTTTTTTTTTTTTTACATGTACCTGAGGAAGCTAGAGGTCTCTTTAGCTTATTAAATGGTCTCAAGAAAATGCCATAAAGCAAACCAATTCAAAACTGCCATCTGTAATCTATATGAGAATTTCCTGTCTTTTGTGTGTGTGTGTGTGTTTATTCTTTGTAGCACCCCTATTATAACAGCACAGTTGGACAAAGATGATGATCCTGATTTTGCCCGTCTGGTTAAAGGAAGGATTGAGAAAACTTTATTAGGAGAGGTAGGAGTAATTGCTTTATTGATAATGTTTTAAATGTAAACATTAGCTAATTGCTAATGGAGCATTTTAACAATCTTCACATACTTTTTTTGTCCTTACCTCTTCAAGATTTCAGAATATATTGAGGAAGTATTTCTTCCAGATGATTGCTTCATCCTAGTGAAGCTGTCTTTAGAGCGCATTAGACTACTGAGATTAGAGGTGAGATGCTCAGTTCTTATGCAAAGTCTGCTGTTTGGGTAAGTTCCAAAGTGTCTCTCAGTCCTGTCTCAGAAACAGAAATCAGACCAGGGGAAGTTAAAAAATAAGTGGAAGAAGGATGTTCTTTGACTACATGACATCTGAATTTCTTCTTCTTTCCCCTTTTTCCTTATAAAGTTAGTATTTTTTCCTTTGTTTGGGAATGAGAGAACGGACATTCATTTCCTGTGTCTTTCTAAATACAAGGATGCCATTTCTATAAAGCTGATAGCTTAAGCACAGGATAACTGATAGCTTAAGCATAGGATAATATTTCATGCAGCTTTTAGGAGTAACAATTTTTGTTTCTTTTTCTAAATTATACTACTTGATGTTCTGTTGAGAGACTGCTGCATGTATTTCAGCAGTTTTACATAAGCTAAGAGAGATGCCCTGATGTTTGCTGGCTGGCTTCTGCCACAGGTGAATGCAGAGACTGTGCGCTACTCTATTTGCGTATCTAAACTCAGAGTAAAGCCGGGGGATATTGCGGTCCACGGAGAAGCAGTTGTGTGTGTGACCCCTCGGGAAAACAGCAAGAGTTCAATGTACTATGTATTGCAGTCCCTGAAGGAAGAACTACCAAAGGTAAAAACAGGCAGTCTCATGCTTTGCGGGTTGTAATCAGTAATAATAATTTAGGGTTCTGTGGTGAAAGATAAAATAATTCTCGTCAGTGTTGACATAGAAGTTAGTCTGAATCCATAGTTCTTACCTGTAAAGCAGTAGCATTACAGTCTGAAACTAAGCCTCTGCTGCTGATCTCTGTCAATGAAGCTGAATCCTTACCGCTTGCCTTAGAACATCTGTTGAAATGTTCTGAATCCAACAGCTGCATGAACATTGTGTCTTTTTCCAGCTGCTTCTAGGATTGAACTACATGACAGTATATGGCATTTTTGCAGCTTTTTGGGTAAACTCTGTCTACTTTGGACTTTACAAATAGTGATAGATGAACCCTGTTATTGGCAGTGTGCCCTTTTATTGTGTAGATCTACCAGCATTCTGAGACCCAGGTTTGAGTATGACAATACCTAGAATAAAATGTAATATATAGGTAGTGAGTACAGTTTATAGTACAGTGTGAATGTCGCACTTACAGTAATGTATTTAACAGCAGGAAATTTTAGTTCATATATATTTTAACTGAGCATTTACTCCAAAGACTGCAGCTTCTAAATAGCTTTGAATGCTGATAAAGACTACTGAGTATCTTTGTGTACAGTAATGCAGTATAAAAGTTACTTTTTGTTTTGTGAAGGTTGTAGTGCAAGGTATACCAGAGGTTTCTCGAGCTGTCATTCATATTGATGAACAAAGTGGAAAGGAAAAATACAAGCTTCTAGTTGAAGGTGATAATCTGCGAGCTGTTATGGCTACTCATGGAGTGAAAGGAACAAAAACATCCTCTAACAACACTTATGAGGTAATAGTTAAATGGGTACTGTGAGGGGTGGGTTTTTTTGTGTTCAGATGCAGCAGTTGATACCTAATCAAGCCTGATTTCACTAATAGTTGTCAGAATGGATTAACACAAGAGAATAATTCAACTGGTAGCACTGTTTGCTTATAGAAGCTTTTTCCATAAACACTTTTAAAACCAAGAAATGCAAAATAGTAGCAGTGGAAATGAAATATGTGCTGAATATCAGATGGTGCATGTTCCAGGCATATCATAATCTGTTGTGTAGGTAGAGAAGACACTGGGAATTGAAGCTGCTCGGACAACCATTATCAATGAGATTCAGTATACAATGGTGAACCATGGTATGAGCATTGACAGGAGACATGTGATGTTGCTGTCTGACCTAATGACTTACAAGGTTTGTACTCTGCTTTTTTTGAATGGTGCTTTGGCCTGTTTATACAAATTACTGTCACCATATTTGAGAAGGATGAGTCAGCCTGGGAGATAGAAATCAGTTATAGGTTAAAAAAATTATAAATTGTACTGACAAAATACTGTTGTATATCAAACAAAATGCTTGATGAATCAAGTTCTTCAGGAGAGAGAGGACAGAGGGAGTTCTTTAGGACAAACAAGGTGTATTTTGACTGAGAACAAGCTGATATAATTCATCTAGTGTGAGGTGTCCCTGCCCATGGCAGGGGAGTTGGAACTAGGTGATCCTTGAGATCCCTTCCAACCCTGACAATTCTATGCTTCTATGATATGTAGGGAATTATAACTTCACATTGGAAACAAAATTGTGGTATGAAAATAAACTGTTTGAGTAACCATGCATGCAATTTAAGGCTTGCTGTGCAGAAAACCACATGGGGTGTGGTTCACAGCAGCTGCACTGTTTAAAAGACTCAAGAGGATACAGACATTATAGATAGATTACATATAGAGTATGAACAGTCTTCCAGAACTTGTTAGTGTATATAACATCAGATCATTATAGATTTTTTTTTTTTTTTTGGTTGTTGTTGTTTGTTTTTTTGTTTGGTTGGTTTTTTTGTTCACAACTGATGTGGTTTTTAAATTTGAGTACACTCAGTGAAGTAAGATTTTCCACTTGATCTGCCAGAGTGCAAGGGTTTAATTTCAGTGAAGTGGATGAAGGAGTTCTGACTACCCCCAAAACTGTGGGGCTTTGATGTACTGAGCTCCAGCAGTCCCCAGGGTTGGCTGCGTGTGGTGGCTGTGTGTGGCTGCAACACAACAATGGAAAAGGGCATCATAATACAGTGCTTTACACTTGTTGTGACCCTAACATGCATTCTTTTGTCTATACTTATGACTTGTGCTTCTATGTACACTCTGTTGTGATCAGGATGTTAGAAAAAGAGGCAGAAATAAGCCAAGCTAATTTGAAAAGCTAATGACTTTTTTTTCGAGAGTGAAAAACTGAATATTTTAACATCTGGAATCTCCTGGCAGCTGAAGTTAGATTTATCAGTAGACAGTAAGCAGTAGCTTCAGTGTAGCGCTCTCCCACCACATGGGACCTTATAGCTCTGCAACTAGTTTATAATTCTGTGTTGTGTTGGTTTTATTGTTGTTTGTTTTTTGTTGGTTTTTTTTTTTTCTCATGGCCATGTTTCTTTCAATCTTTATAATGTTCTCTCTTGAAAAAGTCCATTTCTAACAGCTTCTGTTGTGTAGGAATAATCACTTCTGTTTTACTTAGATATTGATTACTATGAAGCTATTAACCTTCAGGATGTTTAACTGTCAAGTAGCATATTATGGCAGTGCTGTATTGTAGCTGGTAACCTTATTACTTGTTTCGTGTGTGCATTAGAAGAAAAGCTACATTTCTGTTGTTTGCTTGATTTGCTGCTTTAGCAAACAGAGCTGACCTCCAGCCAGTACTATGATAGTCTTTCTTTGGGTTTTTCCGTCAATGAAGGGTGAAGTGCTGGGCATTACTAGGTTTGGACTGGCAAAAATGAAGGAAAGTGTGTTGATGCTGGCTTCTTTTGAAAAGACTGCAGACCATCTCTTTGATGCTGCTTACTTTGGACAGAAGGATTCTGTTTGTGGTAAGTATTGCAAATTCAGTTGCAGTGTGTGGCCTTTACCCAGCATCTGTACACCTCCTCAAAGCACTGGATTTTTTCCTTTGCTAAGCTTTCTGTTCAGCTTAAATGTAAAAAACTTCAGGTCTCAGGCTAATCCATACTTGGTCCTAGAAGTTTGGTGAATGGTTTCTCTAATTCTAGTCTCAAGTGGAGATTTTGAAGTCAACTGGACATTTGTTGGATGTTTCTTAAGGTAGACTTTTGGTACTTCCATTGTACTTCTCACCACATAGATTAGTGCAATACCAGGAAATTTGTCCTGATACCAGTAGTTCAGTTTTTTCAATTTGGAAAGTTTGTGCATTTTCAACACCTAGGGCTGATTAAGGAATCTAGTGCCCCATTCGGTACTTAGGTTCCATTTTCATTCCTAATAAGAGATAGGAAGACATAAATGTCTCGACATACGTGAATAACATACTGTGCAGAATGATGGCTTTTGTGAGTTGTCAGTTGTGACTAGGAATAAACACAAGAGCAAAGTTCTTGGCCTCTTCGGTTAGTTCTCATGTAAGCAGATAAAAGTTGTGTTTGTTTTTTAATTAGAAGCCTTGTTTATCCTGCTCCCTTAACAGAAGAGAGAAGATCCATGTCTTGAGAAATTTCTTTTTAGCTATATCTGTTCTTCAATTTTAAAACTAAGTTCATTAACATCCACTGAATCATCTTCTCACTGAATTTATGAAGGAATCTGATAGAAGTTCAAAATTATGTGTGCATGCACACATTCATGCAGCCAAGCAGAAAATTCAAGTATAGTAGTTTTGCCATTCTGTTAGTCTCTTAACTATGTATTTCTGCTGTGTACTCCTAATATTGGGAATTGAATTTTAATTTTTAGAAAATCTCTTACCTCCATTCCTGCTAGATTTCATTCTCCTTTAAGCTGCATACATTTGTTAACAAGTCTCTCTCTAGAAGGTTAAACAGAAAAGGTGAAGTAAAGTAGGTTTCAACCTCTTCATCTGTTTGCGAGGCTACATCCTCCAGCTGTAACTGCTAATTTGGAGTTTCCAGGTTCTAGTGAAGTATAAAACTATGAGTGTATTATATTGAGGTTACTAGCTTGTGTTTGTAGGTGGTCTTAGAAAGTGTAGTCAATGTTAAACAGTGCTTTGTGGACAGTATATTTTCTGAATTGCTGAAATCTGTTAGGAACCTTTGTATTACTAGTTAGTATTTTGAGAACTCTGCCACTTTCTGCCTGTCCAGCATTCCCACATGGGTGGGATTTTTAGGGTTTTCTTTATATTCTTGTTAGTTTGGTTGGTTGTGGGTTTTCTTGTTAAATTAGTATGTGCCAGTGATTAAAAAAAAAAATTCTCTGGGAGAGATTCTGTCTTGGACAGTAAGGAAAAGAAAATGTTTTCTCAGAGTTCTCTTTGAGCTGATAAAATCCTGTTTTGAATAATGTGGAGAGCAAAGATCTTTTCATGTTGCCCTCTATAAAAACGTTTCTGTTCAAATAAGGAAAAGGAATGGACAGAACAGAGAATTGTTATGTGTTTTCCTGAACTGGAGAAGTGATAGTCATATGAAAAAGTGCCGTGCAGCTGCCTTACCCTGACCATCACTAGTTATCTCTTTGAATTGCTATGAAAAGAGACTCTCAACACTCATGGTTTTGCATCTCCAGAGCAGGAAAAATTTTTAGATGTTACCAAGGAAAATTGGTGTGTACTCAAAATCAACTGTAGGTGCTAGATGTTAGAAACATGATTTATTGATTGTAACTGGCATGCTTTAGGGGCCTAAATAAATAGTGACTCATAAGAATTGTATTTTGCACAAGATTTTTTTTTTTTTTTTAAGCCCATAATGTTGGGAAATATATAATAGAAATGCAGCAGTAGTCTAAGAGCAAAGATACAGAATCTTCATTCATATGCATTTCAATTACCGATCAAATCTCTCCTCAATTTTAGGCAAATTTGATTTTCAATCTTTGTGTGTTCAAAGGTACAGCCATTTCTTCACGTTTTCTTAAACCTCTAAGTTAAGGAATATATGTGTACTCCTGACAATGCATGTCATTTGGATCATAACAGCATGCCAAGAAAAGAAACCACTGGTATCTGGTAGATTGCTTTTAATGTGGAATATTCTTTGGGAAAAGTTGAATACATCAGTAAATCCAGAGTATAAATGTGTCAGTGCATTGCTGTGAAAATGGTACAGCCATCAAAAATAACCTGGGCAAACTTAAAATTCAAACCAAGCACGTCTTGAATCATGAACATGCAAAGGAGTGGTTATATCTTTTCCACTGGGAAGTTGCTACAGTATCAAGGGAACTAGGCCAGATTTGACTGAAGTCTAAGCACTGAGTTGGAGAATGATCATAAAGTACCTTTTCATGTTCTATTATTGGTAGTAATTGGAATGTGTCATCTCCAAAAACAAACCTTATGAAGTTCTTTCTTTAGATTGAGATTTTCCAGTCTAGAGTTTAAATAACACAAATTAAATAACATACCAAACTGCTTACTAGAAAATTTAACTTCAGCTAGTGAAGAGACCTTGGTTTTTATGTGTGGGGTTCAAGAAGACTTGACAGGCAATACATACAGAACGGGCAAATGAAAATAATCTTATAAATCCTTACTCTTCAGATCTTCAATTTGTCCTTTTTTTTTTTCCCTAGGTGTTTCTGAGTGCATCATCATGGGAATTCCAATGAATATTGGAACAGGGCTTTTTAAACTGTTGCACAAAGCAGACAAAGAATCAATCCCTCCTAGGAGGCCTCTGATATTTGATAATAATGAATTTCATATTCCCATTGTTACATAGCACTTGAACATAGTACAAGATAGCAAAAGAAGAAATAGCTAGAAAGCATAATTTACATTAAGAAATGTGTATTATCAGTTGTCAGCCTCAATTACTGTGAATTGGTAAGTGAAATACCATCAAAAGAATTAACCAATTGTTTACCACTTGTTGCTGCTACAGATCCTGAAAGGAGAGGTTTCTCTGCACCAGAAAGCAAAAGCTGATAAAATTTTCTTTTTTATGTGCTAAAACTGGATCTTTGTGTTAATGGGTGGAAGTGATAAATAAAACCAAAACTGTAAGACAGTTCTGTGTGCTTGCACAGAGTGCATTTAAAAATGGCCTTTCAACTGGAGCTGCAGAGATCAATCTAGCTGTTAAAAACAGGGACACGAGAAAGCTACAACTGAATCTCTGAGTCATTCACACTGAGGTAAACTTTGGGAGTGCTGTTGAAAGTGTTTGAAATATTTGCTCTTTGATAGTGTTTTGTTGGAGGTTTTTTTTTTTATCTTTAATTACTGTCCAGTAAATGTTGGGTTTCTTTTTCCCCCAGAATTCCACTTTGTGAGGTACTTGCAAAAAGCTACAGATCATGAAGCTGTTAATAAATTTGAGAAGACTATTATAAAAACATTACAAATCATAAATAGCTTTTCGTAGTATAGCGGCTCTGACGTTGTTGGAATCTATAATTTACAGCAGTCTTAGTTTGGGCAAAGTTTCATAACTGTGCAAGATCATCCAAACAACCTAATTTTGTTGTAATGTATAAACTTGAAATAGAAAGTGAAGCTGTTTTCATGCGTTGCCATGAAATAATTTGGAAGTACAGTAATCTTTAGCCCACTAGAGCAGTCTTCAGAATGAGTATAGATTTTGAGTTATTTCAAGTGTAGTATGTTTACATTTGGAGAAAAAGTATCTTCTTTTTTTTCTCCACATTATTCAGTTATTCAGTGAGATCATAACATGGGTCAAGGTTAGAGAGAAAACAGTGAAAACAGCGAGAGAAGCTGAAGTTGTGCAGTCATGAGGTAAAAGCAGGCTGCTGAATGATCTTGCATTTGAGAATTAATGAATTTTTGCTGCAGTTTGTCTTCATGCATCAACTGAAAGGTAAAATGTAAAGTTAAATTCAGAGAATATAGATCAGTTGCTTTAAGTCTTAAGGTGCCATTGTGTTTGTTTTTAAAATTGTCCTCCATGCAGAGAAGACCTGAAGTGAAACCCAGCATAGCTATTCTCAAATTATTTTGTATTTCCAGTGTGATACTAAGATGGAATTCTGCCTAAATTTTGGCAGGGTAAAGATGGAGACTGTAATGCATTATCTGCACTAAAAGCCATATGTATTTTAATGTTTTCCACTTAACAACAGAAATGTCAGAATAAGGTAAATTTTCTTTGTGATCTCAGTGAGATTGCCAATGACTGATATATCTGTATAGAAGTCTAGCTCTATTTCTTTTTAAATATTTAAGTATAAGACACGTGGGGGCCAAATGGAGAGAAAGCTCACAGCATTTCCTGTGGATGATCACTTCATTTTATCTGGGGAAATTCCACTGAAAGTGCTTGGTATTTTTGTGAATAAACATTCTTAGGAAAGTGTAAATGAGCAGAGTTGGTCTCAGAATGAGTAACCACCTTTTTTTTTCATGTAAATAGCTGCATTTCACTGTACTTAAATGGTGGATTTACTGTTTCATATGTTACTCAGTAAATGACATCTGTTATCATTAATATGACAATAAAAAGAGGCAGAATTAAAATGTACACCTTTATGTTTATTTCTTGATGCAAATTTATGGTGACCTAACCTCCATCTCGCTCATTTGCATGGTGTTGTATGTTACCACAGCTCACTCTCAAAAGCCCTCCTCTCTCCCCACACACATGGGAGGGAATGTAACACAAATAAAACCTCTGGGTTGAGATAGAGCTGAGATAAAGAGTTGTACTGGAAACGATACAATACACAATCACCTTAGCCTGTCTGCAGAAGAGCATAGCAAAATGCCAGTGACCCTGCCATGCCCTGACCTACAGCCCACCAGAAAAGACCAGCACCTCAAACCTGAAAAACTAAAGCAGCAACTGGAACAGGAAGCTGCTCATGTTACTGGGGACGTTTAAGCTAGATTTCTAGCTCAGACCAAAAAAAATGGGAACAGAGAAACTTAGAAGTGGAACAGTATTGAAGTCCCTGAGTGGAGAGGTGGACATCGAAGGGATAGGCCATAAAACGGCAACAATAGATAAGTTAATGTAATTTCATTGAAGCTGTGCTTCCAGACATAAAAGCTTTTGATGCTCCAATCTCCCTTTTTGCTGCTTCTGCTGTGCCTGCTGCTATCTTACCCCACCACTGTTTTGGCTGGTGCTTTGCTGCTTCACCACCGCTTGACCCCATCCCCATCTTCAGGGTTATTATATTCTGTAGTAGTTCATTCTCCCTATACTGTTATATTTAAATTGTAAAAACCACAGATTTATTTTTCCTGACTTCCCAAATTCTAAGTTGTAGTGAATTTACTTTCCTGGGGGAGGGATCTGCTCTAAACCATCACAGTTACAATCTGAACTTCGAGCCTGTGATACTTTGCTCCAGCCAGCACTTTATGATTTTGAAGATAGCGTGACAGCAGCATGGTATTGAATATCATCAGCACATTCAACTCAACCCATGACAATAGCTAAGACTGTTGAGTGGAAGTCCTAGGGCGTTTCCAGCCTATATGTATTGTAAAGCCTGTCTTATTTAAAATAAATATAAACACATCTTGCCCTCTGAGCAAAAAGTAAAAAAATACTTTCTTATGTTTATCAGGAGACTACAGATCTCTCTAATGAGAGATGAGAAAATGGAAGCACATGCTTTATAGGTTTCCTGTTGTGAATAGGGGAAGCTGAGAATAGACCTAGAGCTGGGCTGCTTTTAGTTCCTAACTTGAAGAAGCTTAGTGTGGAGGGGCTATTCCCTTTTTGGTGTTGTGGTTGTTTTGTTTGTGTTGTTTTGGGGTTTTTTGGGGGGTTCTTTTTTGTTTTGGGGGGGGGCGGGGAAGGTGTTTGTTTTTTAAGAGGGAGGGGGAAGTAAATGAAGACTATAAATTAACTAAAGTAGGATAAAATTTGGTTCCATGAAGACAAATACTCCTTGATGTCTGACCACTTTGGTATATCCTGAAGGAACCACTGCAACACAATTCCTCAGTAATTCCTCAGTTTTTTATCACTGCTTACAGACAGGAATCTCCAGGAACTCATACCAAACAGGGTAAATATTTTTACAGTATCTGCGTATTTGCCTAAATTCCTGTGAATGTAACACAGGAATATTTTATCTTCAAAATAGTTAGTTTTCTTATGGTGTCTAAGATCAGACAAAACTAAAAGGGATCAAATTAGAAAATGTGCTAATAAATACCTGGCAGGTTATTTGGATGTGATTACTGTATTGACATAAATGCATAGTGAATTTATCTTGAGAATTAAATGCCCAAATCTCAACTGAACGACTGAAATAAAATCAAACCTACTGTTCTTGTATGCCAGTACTTGTAAAAATGAATTAAGGTTTCCTGTAACTGATAAAAATTTCAAAACATTCCTTTTAAGGAAATTAGATCATACATCATCTTCCACTAGAGAGCAGTGTTTTGTTTTGGGAAAAGAGATGTTTGGGTAGCAATGCTTTGGTTTTCTGCTTTAGATGCTTTTTGCATTATCAGGGCTGAAATACAACAATGAGAAGGAAGTTATACAAGAGGAAGGAGATTAAGGGAATTTCCTAAAAAGAAGAAAACAAAATCCAGATATGCTTTGTACTGCATTAATAAGGACTGTTTATCTTTTGTCCCATCTTGCTTAAAACAAACAAAAAAGTAGCACTTAAGTAGAAGGCTGAAGTCATTCTCAAAGGAACATATCAACATATCTGACAAGTGGGAGAACTGCATATCTGTACTGTGAAAGGAGATGTGTCTTTTGCTGCAGCATTTTCCATGCAGCAGTGATCGCTACAGTTGGCATTCATTCTCTATGGTGAGTACTTAAATACAGCTCCCAGAGCTTCTCTGAAGAATGAAGTTCACTGGGTTCACTGTGTAGCATCTCGCATTCTTCAGCTGCTGCAGAAAGCAAGGCTGGTAAAAACATCTGAAGGTGATGCTGAGATGCAAGAGACCAATGTTTAGGAGTGAAAATAATATGAAATAGGTTGTCTTCTCTGTATACAGACAGCTGAAAACAGCAAGATTTATAAAAGATGACTTCTTCAATGTCTGAAAGCTACAGGGATGCCTTTAGTTTTGTTAGTTTGTTAGTTCCTATCATATGTGTAACTCAAATCACTGTGGTCTTTTAAGTGAGAGCATCATACTGGCTGGCTGTATTTAAGGATTCTCTTGGTCATAAGGTTCTTTTTGTACAGTGTTCATCACCACAGATTCTTCTAGTTAGCTGTAAAGCCACCATGTGTATCAGTTGGTGAAAGGTGTTTCTTAATCCAAAGAGTCCTTGTGAGTCCAAGCCTGCAAGAGCCAGGAATAATTGCATGTTCCTCTTCGAAGCAATGATATTATGCTGCACAGGAGGTTGCACAGAAATATGGTGTTTTCTGCAGGTGCTGAGGATGGAGGGAAGAAAGCTGAAAAGACAGGGAATGCAAAGATAAGCAAGAGGATACAGAAGCAGATTGCAAGGTCATGTTCACTTGGGAGAAATAGAAAAGTACCAGCTGAGAAAAGTGACACTCAAATATTTGTAATCTCTACAAGGAGTCCCAATGCAAGCAATGGAAATGACTAGAAAAGGGATATGTATTCTTGAGAACTGAGATTTTTTCATTTCTACTGGAGATTATTGTAATTGGCTGTGACAACTGATAATTAAATCATTTATTCATTAGACAGTTAGTGAGTAATAACTCTGAAATATTGTCTTCACTAGTTATATCTTTGACTCAATTATTGCTAAATGTAAAAACTGCTGTGCTTGCTGTGTTCTGGTACAGTTCACATGGAAAGTCTACCTGTAACTGGAGGGCACATAAGAATCTGTCTTTTAGTGTTGACACTTGCAGTAAAATTAGAAGCATTCCTGGAAAATCCCTATTTGGGGAGTTTTTAATATAAGTCCTGGCTCTGGGGTAAGATACAGAAATTCCATCAACCAAATTCCTAGTTTTGTGTCTCATGCTATTAGAGAGGCTACAACATCTATGAAGATCAGATGGATAACCACTGAAGTTTGAAAATTTTAAAAATAACAATATAGAAAATAACAATAAAGAAAGGGTATTCAAGGTACAATTACAGAGGTATAAGGGAAGGGAAAAACAGGTACAAAAAATACATATACAAAACCGGATGGATGACAGTGGATGGAGGTAGATTCAGGGAGTCCACCACGTGGTTGGGTGGCCATGTAGCACACCTGGAGCAGCAAGAGTATCACTCTTCAGGTGAGGCAGGCAGAAAAAGAAAGCAGGAAGTTCGCCTGCTTTTATAGTGTCACCAGACAGGAGGTAGGAGTGGATTAACCTTTTGCACCTGGGGTCAGGTTCCTCCCAGCCCCTTAGAGGCTCAACCTGTAAAAATGGCCGTATCACACTGGATGATGGGGTGCACCAGCAGTGGTACTGGGTGACTTGCTGCTGAAGGGTGGAAGATCTCTTTCACGCATGCACTGGAAGAATGAACACACCTTGCACCCTGCACTTTTCCAACGCAATGATGCTAAAATGTTATCTCAACTGTCCCACACAGCTCATGCAGGTATTTTCCAGTTAAATCAGAAGCTTCCTTTTAAACTTCCATTTTCAATAAGATACTTAGTTCTTCTGACTTATGCCACTGCTGTGCATTTTCTAGTTTCCCTTTACATTTACTTCTTTTTCCTTGTCCTTGTTTCTCACACAGATTTCTCCCTTCTGGGCCCATAGTGACTGTCACTGCTGGTGACACTGCTTCCCCGCAGCAGTGCTCTGTCAACCATACTGCACCACTGGTTGACTTCAGCTCAGCCATGCAATGTTACATGAACCCTTGCCTGGAGTATAATTAAGCCATTCAAGGAAAAAATATCTCCTCAGCACATCTGGATGTGGAAATGTCCTGCCATCAAAATTACAATTATGGTCAAATAACTTTTGAAAAAATAATTACCGTATTACACAAGGGAACGCATCTGTGTTCTAAACTGAAATGGAAGACACCCCTGCTTCACATGGCTCTGTTGGCACTGAAAACAGTAGTCAAGCTGTTCAATTCTCCACTTTTCTCTCTTGACTGTTTCTGGTCCTTCCCACTTATGTGACACCAGTGTTGTTTCCCTTGCTTGTGTTTGTCTGCGTTCTGCTGAGAATAAAAATAAAGAGAAGCAATCATCAGCTTGGTATGTAACTGGCACATGTAGAATCAGTTAAATGTTGCTGCTGCACACTTGTATGACCTGGGGAAATCTTTAGGCTCTTTGTACTTCAGAATTCACTCTTTTAAAGACTATTAAATTATAATAGTCTCTCCTTAGCAACATGAATGTGAAAGGAATAGATTCGTCAGGATGAGTGAAGGAGTTGTGCTAGTGAAAAACCTACATGTTGCACAGACTTGGTAAATGGCATGAACTTCTACTGGGTTTTAATTGCCAGGGTGTGTGGATTAAACAATTTGATTAGCATTTGCCATGTGTAGTCCTTTTTATTCTTTCATCTTCCACATAAAGTCGAAAAGGACTAGACTGCTAGTCTTACTGCTCTTGAAGTCAGCTGCAAGACACACACTAACTTCACCAGGAAAAGGACAGGGCAAAGCAGTGAAGCTCTTTCCTGCCATTAATATTCTTGGAGGGGGAGGGTGGCAACTCTGGAGATGAGTTAAGGAGAAAAAATTCTAACAGTACAAATAGACCATGGTAAAAAGGATAATACTTGGCTTGCCTTGCTGATGAAGTGTATTTATCCTCATGGAATAACCATAGTAGAATTGAAGACTTTTTATTTAAGTTACACTTCTGTGTGGTACTTTCATTACCAAATTGGGGCTTAATCCAAGTCCCCTGGAAACCAATTAGAGAACTCTAACTTGGCAGAACTGGATAAGCTTTGATATGTGCATTATATTAAACATTTCTATCCATCAAATTCCTACCAGTTAATGCATCTTTGTAAATTTCAGACAATTGCACAATACTTCCCTAAACATCATTGCTGCAGACTTCATCCAGAAAGAATAAAATTTTAACCTAAATCCTTTTCAAGGCTTCCATGCTGCTCAGGACTTTGTCTCAGATGTTTCTGCTTATTGTAGGCCATGCTGTATATATTCTTTTCCCATTAGTACTAAGGTTGGTACTTTCTGTTTGTTTTGGGAGTTGTTGGGGGTTTGTTTTGTTTTGTTGTTGTTGCTTAATTCTGACAAATTCCCAGCATCTGTAGTCATTTAAGTTCTGAATTACTATTACGGCATCTTTTAAAAATACTAGTTAACTTGAAATGTTAAATGTTTAATTTTTACTTCTGTGTTATGAGGGGAAAAAATACAGATGTGTTGGAGATTTGAAGCTCAGCTTAAACTGGATGACCAAACCTTGTGGAAGCTGGTAATATGCCAGGCTGACATTATTTCACTCTGGAAGTTTCTGATGGCTTTTCCATCCCTGCCAAGGCATGTAGACTAGTGAAGAGACTGTATTTATTTTGCCTTCTAAATTAAAGCATAATTTAGCAGTTGCTTTATTTTGTGTTAGTTAAGTGTTTTCAGATCTGATTCTAGTTAATTATGTTTCTCATGTTAAACGCTCCTCAGTCTTTAGTTGCGTCTTGGCCCATAGTCTGCTTTGCCCGATCAAATCGCACATAGCAAGTTGTAAAAGAGTTTCTCTTTGACTTTTTTCTCATTGTGATTCCAGTCTTGTGTTCACATCCTACCTCGTTTCCCCCTCCTGCCCAGTGAATGTCCTGCAATGTTAAAAGTAACTTTCTTCTCATAGCAGAGGTATAGGGAATTTCCACAGTATTTATGTAAAGAACCCAATGTATCTGTCAAATAGCAGAACAAAAACCCTACCAATAGGCTTTAAGGCTGCAGAAAAAAAGTCTTAGCTATGGATGTGACACATAGGATCTGCTTAAAGACCATCATATTTTTCAGCTTTCTGATCATTTACATTTCTGCAGTTTTCCCAAAGACTTGTAAAACTGTGCACAATTCATGAGAGTACACTAGAAATGCTTCTCCTATATCATAAACTGGATTCATTTAAAAAGCTAGAGCATTTCATTATGAAACAATAATAATCCCCTCCAGCTGGATGCACCCCGCAATCCTGCTTTTCTGCTTCTATGCATGATTAGCTTTTGGAATACAACCAGATCTGAGTATTGGTCTATTCTTATATGCAGATCTGCTGGGTACAGATTTTTTTAAGAGCTGGGCTGCCACTTCTGTTACCTCCTTAGCTTAAGGTTTGCAAAAAGGACAAGCTGTGGGACTAGCTCTTCAGGCTTGTGTGAAAAGACAGGTGTTGCATGGTATGTAAACACAGAGAACCACAGTTACATCCATACCTGTCTCCATTTCCTCAGGCTAAGCATTAGGCTTGAAGTAGAGATATCTGGTGTGCTGTGGAGCTTTCACGGATTATTGGCTTCTACTTAGCATCAGCCTTTTTTGTCAGCTTCAGCTGTCCCACAATTAAAGCACTGTCCCATGCTCACCATCTGTAAAAGTATGAATTTTTGTGAGTCTCAGCCACTATTTCCCATGGCTCTGCAAGCATTCTGCCTGTAAGTCTTTCTAAAGCTCTGCTTTGTCATTTCTGCCTGCTAGGCATGATGAGAATATTTTTGTTCTTTCTATACCCATTGGGCTAATGTTTGGCAAGAATGATAGTCTATCAAAACAACTTCTCTTCGGTGGCATTTCTTTTAGCATACTACATTTTCTAACGGTAGAATAAAATGTGTATAAGTTGGTAAGACATCTGAATCAAAGGTCTTTAAAATCAATAGGAAGGTCACTGTTTTTTTCAGAGTCTCGGATTAATCCCTAGGTCATTTCATTGAAGACCCTTGAAAACTTAGCTTTTAACTGATATGTATTCAGCTCTTAAACCTTGTCAGTGAGGAGAAGGGACTACTTGCTATTAAAAGTACATATGTACTTCTTAGCAGATCTGAGGCTTCAAATGTGAAGTGGAACATAAGAAAATACCTTTCCTTCTTCAAGAGCTTTTAGATTCAAATCCATTTTGAAAATACTCATTGCTGACAACAAATGAAGATAGTAAAACTGTGACAGGGTTTACTCTGGAGTCCTTACTATTACATCCATTTACCTCCTTCAACTGCAGTTTGGGTTTTCTTACAAATTCCCTGCTTGTGCATGGTTTGTTTATATCCCCCAGGATGTTTGGGGTACCCACTTGCTTTTATGCCTCCATTAGTGCTAAAAGAAGTAAAAGCAAATGGTTGGTATAAATAGCCTTTCTTGGTTTGACCTGAAAACTGAACTGGGTAATAAACTGCAAGCAACAGCTCTTAAAGATGCTATTCAATATCTCACTTCTCAAAGTTAAGCAGATCAAAAGTCAGTCCCATTTCATAAAGAAAATTAAATTGTTCCTCTACTCATTTCTAAGCAGATGGGTACTGGGAATTGTGCTTGCAGGGTACCTTCCCTACGGAAACTGAAATTTTTACAGCCCTGTAGGATCACCACTAATGTGTCTCTGTAGCATTGCTGGTATTCTTTTGCTGCCTGTTTTTCGGAAGCAGTTGTCTGAGAAACAGAAGAGACCATGTGCATTCACAGCTCCAGGAGGAGCCCAGCTTTTCTTCTCCTCAACCAATCACCCAAACAACCAGGTATTCTGTCCCAGAGGAAGGCTTTTTCTTCCTTTTTTAACAGGTGAATATTTAGCTGATTAAGTAAATGTCTGTGTTATTATTTTATTTGCTTTTTCAACAGGCCCTGGATGGTGGTGTTTTTTCTCGCTGAAGCTAATAGAAATAACTGTCTGATCTTTTCAATTTGAATTACCACTTCAGCCCCTGCCCAGCAAGGGAATGGGCCAAAAAAACTATTCTCTGAGAACTGCCTAGTGCAATGTGAGATGAAATGGCTGATAGGTTTTAAGGATACAGAAAGAAGGAAAAAAAAAAACAACAACACCAAAACAAAACAAAAAAGTAATATAATCCTCTAGTCTGCTTTCCATCATACTGTAAGCTCACTTTAAAAAGTGCTGAACCATTTCCTGGAGTTCACAGTTACACATTTTTAGGAGGATAATGATCCTTATGCTTTTGTGAGGGCCTGACAGCAGCTTCCTCGGTCCTCAGTGTCAGCAGGAGTGCTGAGGACCTCAGGATTTATGAGCATAGTCCATTTCTGGAGGTGATACTGTTAGATGAAATATTTAACCAGGGCAGTGCAAAGACTGCTCACATTATGTTCAGGTGTTGGAGTTTCTTTCCTTTTATGAGTAAATGAGATCTTTTGCTCTGCTGGCTCACTAGACTAGCCTATTGTGAAAATGCTCATTAATTGTCATCAGTTACATGGACTTGACAAAACAAACTTCTGCTGAGAACTGCTTAACTGCTGGTGTTTCATATAACACCTATTACAAAATCTCTGTGTTTACTTTGCATCTAGACAGCTCTAATCTCAACCTGATGCTCACTTGTATTTTTGATATAGCTGTCTTAGAGACTGCATAATTTTCTTTCCCAGGATCCACACTATTGTCATTACTTTACTGTAAATCTCTCAATATTTTTCTCTAACCCCTTTTTGCTTAAATCATATGATTACATGAAAAGCTTAGCTTGACAGTTTCTAGCATACAGGGCTGCCAGTCTGAAGACCTATATCATAAGAGGTCCAAAATTAAAATACAACTAAAATACCTCCCATGTATTTAAAAATAGTAGGAAAAACCTTCTAATTCTGAAGAAGATCCTCAGCTTCTGGCTGTTAAAATTTCTGACTGGGGAAGGGATTTACCAGTAGAACCACAGCAGCAGGGCTACTGCTGTGTCTCAGCCAGCAGTAAGCAGGTAGGTGTGGAGGACTTCGAGGAACAACAGGTGTTTTTTGTGCAGAGGACTATTGTCCTATTAAAGGTCCTATTAAAGTTAGTATAAGAAACCTGTTTTAAAGCCCAGATGTTTCTAAAGAGTGCCTTGTCAGAAAATACCTAGGTAAAGTAATACAATAGTGTTGCTCAATATATGGATGACTGATGTAGAACATCAATCTCATCACCTAATGGCTTTTGGAAGCAAAGAATTTGCAAGACAGAAGAACAGTTACTGGGTGCAAACCCTGACATTGCAGGTGTAACATCCTATACTATCTTATTGAAATCCATCTTGAAAGCAGGTAGGCTTTTCTTTTCTTTCTTCCTCTACTTTTTCTCTTCTTTCTCCTTGATCTCCTATTTCCCTTTCCTGCTTGATCATCATGATGCTCAGACCCTTCTTGGTTCTAGCCTAAAATTCTCTGATCTTTATGGGAGACAGCCTTTTACAGTGAGAACTATGTGCTGGATTATGTCAATCTGAATTTCTTTTTAGTTTCTAATATGAATGTATGACACAACATTATATTTCAGGAAATGTGCTGAGTTAACATACACAAACATGATGATTATTGCATAATAAAAAGATATATTGGCAATTACAGAAACAAAATATTATACTAAAGCTTGAATCATGTTATTGATTTGGGTCTTAATATTTTCAAAATTTGTCCATTTGCCTTTTTCTTTTTTTAAATACTGTAGTTAATATTGTGAGATCTCATATACTGCACAATTATATGGACTTACAACAACAAAAAAGTCTAGCTGATGGACTATGGCTTGCTGAAACCTAATGCTTGTGCTGAGGATGATCTTGTCCTCTAAACAGAAATTTCTACAAGACAAGGACTTAAAATACTTTGCTGCCTCAGTCTTAACTATACAGAGGGATGTTTTGCAGAAGCAGATATACCAAGGAGACACTCAACTTCATTTTCCAAATTCCATCTTGTGCTTTTGAAAATAATTTCCAGGGTTTGATATCTCCTTAAGCCTTGCATGTTTTATCTCTAGCTGAAAGATTTAATTTATGCATGGTAACACCAGTGTTTTTCCTGTTCTTTTTGAGAAAATACAAATTTGAATGAAAATAAATCCCAGCTTCTCTCTACACATCCCTATCTTGTTGCCCAAATGTTTCTCAGACTTCAAAGGCATACTTTAGCAGTAGAATTGTAGATTCTGGGGTACTGTGCTCATCTGAATTTCGATCACTTCATGAAGTTTTGGCATAATAAATTTACATGTTTCCTAGTATGTCTTCCTAGTGTGTTTGAAGACTTTCCCTGCATTTGCTAGGGAAGATCTATCCTGAGTCAACCAACTGAAGTAGCAGCAAGCTTCCTTTCTTACACGGAAAGAAAGAAACCTGTTATGATGGGAATTTACCTGCTCTCCCTGGCACTATCTGAGCAATGGCAATGTGAGATGTAAATCTGCAAGCAAGGCAGGCATTGCAGGATAAAAGTAATTATATTTATTTAAAAGAGAAGGCAAAGGACTAAGACACACATTGGGGAAAAGCAAGAGTGAACTGAGTCCAAAGCAAACACTTGCCAAGACACATTTCCCTCTAGATTTTGGAACGGGACTCAAAATACCTGAGTTATACCCTGCCTGAACTATGCCACCCTATGTTGCTGCAGCCTCCAGCAAAGAGCTCATATCAGAGTGCTGAGCCAGGCAGAGGATGAAAAACAAGACTGTTATTTATTATTTCAAGTCGTGGAGGACTGCTGCATAGATCTAAAACACAGCTCTTATGATAACGCTCCATTATGAAATGTGGCGATTTGTTTCCTTAACAGGAAATACACACACAAACCCAATATTGTTAAAGGACTACTAAAAGTAAAAAAAGAAAAAAAAAACAACTAAGAAATGTTTGAATAATTTGTGCAATCTTTGTTTGGTCTTCTTGTGCATCTGCCTTATGAAACCCTTCAATTGCATGATTACTTGTCCTATCTTCTGTTTCAGGCATAGGAGAGGACTGCCCTCATGTCACCTGAGAGTGATGTCTACATCAAATGCACTAGCTGACATAAGACAGGTTTCACCTCTCACTGGTAGTTTTGTACTCTGTTCTGTTTCAACCTTGTTTTGCTGAGCTGAAGACAACAATTAATGTATAATGGTGTTAACTAGTATTTCTGGAATGTACGACCACTCCACTGACTCAGCTTTACCCAAGGTATTGGAAAAAGGCAGATTTAAACAGTCTAGAAAGAACTGTTTGCAGGAATTTACATTAGTCATTGGCCAACAAGGCTAATCTCAATGTATTTTGTCTAATAAAGTTTCTAAGAAACCACAGACACAAAATTAGAAGAGATGAATCTGAAAGAGTGCAAGAAACAATGGACCAAATGTGAAAAGACTTGTTTCAAAATCATGCTATACTGTAAGTATTGTTTTAAGTAATGCCTTTCAAGGTTGAGAAAAATCCCTTAACACTTTTATTCCATATCTGCCTCCAGTAATACCAGTAAGAATGCATAACATGATTATGCACATAACCCAAGACTGCTTTCACATTGAGAGACGTTATCATCTTCATCACCTGTTCAACTATGTAATGTGACTTGAAACTCAGGTCAGCACCTGCATTCTCCAAATTGGTGTGACAAATTAAAATTTTAGAGAACAGCTGCTTTCCCCTGTACCTCACTAAGTTCAGCTCTTCAGAGACTAAATAAGGCACAGAGGTGTGTCCTGCTGGGCCAAAACAGGTACAGACTTGTTTGCAATGCTGGTGCCTTGTTTGATTGGGTTTCAAGTTTCTCTCCTGCCAGTGGTCTGTTTTGCCTCGAGGAGTGATTGGAGAGGTCTGCTCTGGGAGGGCCTGGCTTCCCTTGCTTTGGGTTCTGCTCGTCCTCCTGCTGCCAGTGTTGTTGCAGACTAGCCCCCTGAGGTCACGTGGCTCTCCCTCGGCTTTTGCTTTGGATTTTAGCAACGCACTCAGGTTTTGCTACCCTCTTTGCCTTGTGATTGCACCGAGAACACAATTTGGAATTATAATTCCTTCGATTATTGCCTTAACGTATTGCCTTAACGCAGTGTCTTGGGCTGATCAGTGAGTAAATTTAGCTATTACATCAATTGAAGTCTCTGGTTTTCCCGCCAATAGCCCTGTTCGAGGGCAAGGAGGATCAGTCTTGTGACTGGCAGCGGCAGTTGCGGCTCCTCACCCTCCGATCTGAGTTACGTGTAGGCTATGGGTATTTATATTTCTTTGTCCCTTCCCTAAATTGCTCCTTAAGACTCCTGTTGTACCTTTTGTGTAAATAATTCCCAACTGGGTATTCGAACTTTTGGTAAATTGTAAGTAGTTTACTGTTTTGGGGTGTGTGTTTGTTTGATGCGGGAATTTAATGAAATTGGATATTGTCCCATCTCTACATTAAATTTGAATATTTGTAACAAGGTGTTTGAAGTTTCAGAAAATTTCAGGTGCTGCTAGATGTAATGGGGGTAACACAAGCACTGGTAACTCTCTCACTGTGTCATTACAGCCACCATTACTTGTGCATGGTATCAGGAACAAACCTACAAGTCTTTCATATAAATTATGAGTTTAAGACTGCAATTGCTTGTGCTCATCCCACAGTCGTTTGCCATTTAAGGTACCTTTTGGTGCAGTGTTGGCAGACTGTTTGCCTTCAAACTGAAAAGTTGTTAATTCTCTTTGCTAAATAATTACGCCCTCCTGCTGCTGTTGGACACAGACACATCGATACTCTATTGGTAAGTTACCTGGTGTCTGGCTATTCACAAAACGCCAACGAAAAGACATTTGAATTAACAGGTAGTATTAATGACCGGACTTTTTGTTTGTAAACTTAGGGTTTTGTAAATCGCAATGGACAAAGTTCCATACGGTCTGTTAGTATTTTGATGTTTTACTTTTCCCAGCTTCAGATGCAATATATTTTGCTGGCTGAGGCCGCCGCCCGGTGAAGTCCTGGCCCAGCAGCTCTACCGCAGGTACCAGCAACAGGATCCCACGCTCCAGGAAGAGGGCAGTGGCAACCCCGCGCCGACGCGGCCGGCGTCGGGCCCAGGATGGTCGGCAGCCCTCGTCCCCACCGTGCCCGCCCAGTCCACCACAACCGGGGATGAGCATCACCCTGGAACCTTTGTGTCACCGCCGAAACACCCAGGGCTAGTCCGTCTGACTCCGGAGAAGCCTTACTTCCCCGGAGGAAGGAATCTCCTACAGGTCACCCTGTACCTTGAGAGCAATAGGATGAGTCTAGAGAACGCGAAGGATGCGAGCTTTTCAATACTCGCTCCACCCGGGTGCTGGCGCGCAACCTCTGTGCCCAAGGAACAGCGGGGATCCCCTGACTGACGGCCAAGAGGCGGGCTGGGCAGAAGAGGGAGAGGCTGCGGCGTGTCGGCGGGAGGCGGGCGGGCGGGCAGGCAGACAGACAGACAACGCGCTGCCGCAGCTCTTGCTTCGGCGCAGGCGGCAGCCTTGTGCAACCAATATGGCTGCGTGCGCCCGCGAATGAAAGGAGGTGCTTGGAGCTAAAGCCATCTGCCCCCCACCCCCTTCCTCGCCCCGCGGCCGTGTGGCCTGTAGAGAGCTGAGGAGAGTTGTCTGGGCTGCCCCGCAGGGGGGTGGAGGGGTGCCCAGGAGGCGGCAGCGGCCTTTTCCGTAGCTCCTGCTCCCAGTGGTAGCAGTGAAAAGAAGTTGTTCCGTTGCTCGGGGTTGGGGAGGGGAGCTGGAAAAGGAAGAGGAGCAGCAGCCCCGACGGCTGCTCGTCCCCCATCCGCTTGAGGGGGAGCGCGACGGCGGCTCCCGGGCCGCAAGAGGAGAAAGAAGTAAAGCCGCCTTCGGCCCAGGTCCTGGCCGAGGTCCGCGCCTCTGCTGTGGGACGAAGTTTCGCCGGGGGCCGTTGCGGGGGCGCCAGCTGCCGGAGGAGGGCGGCCGACAGAGCTCCGCCTCGGCCCGCGCCTCCCCGGAGGTGGTGGTGGAGGAGCGGAGGGACCAGGAGGCGGCGGTGGTGCGCGGCCGCGGCGGGCGAAGTTTGGCTGGCGGCGGCCTGCCGCGGCCATGGAGCCGAAGCACAAGGAGCTGCTCGCCCAGTGCCGCCAGAGCCTAGCGCAGGCCATGACTGAGGTGGATAAGGTGGTGGAGCTACTAGAAGCCGCTGGCGCTCTCAGCCCTCGCGACCTGCGCGACCTGGAGGCGGCCGGCGGCGGGAAGGCCGAGCTGCTCATCGCCTTGTTGCTGGCCAAAGACCGAGACCACTTCCAGGATCTGCGGGTGGCTCTGGAGAAGACGCAACCCCACCTGCTCTCCATCCTCTACCTGAACGGCGTGGCGGGGGCGCCGGTGGCGGCCGAGACTGCCGGTGAGTTGGGCCGGGGAGCACGGGGAAGGTGCGAGGGTGGAAGAGGACAGCGACATCCCCTGCCCATCCCCGCTGAGGCAGGGGGGCCGGCTCGATAACAGGGCCCCTCGGGGCCTCCGTTCCTCATGTTTGGAAAGTAGCGGGACGGCTTGGAGTGGGGGCGTCCTCCTCTTCCGCAGGGAGGGGGGAACTTTAATGTTTGTGCTTGAGCTCTCGATTCTTGTTTTGTGTTCCCGGCCGTTTCCTTTTCTGGCGAGCGCGCTGGTACTGGTGCCAGAGAGGTCTGGGGATGCTGTACTGTGCCCTTCGGAGAAGCCAATTTAGCCTGGTTCTTACTGCTGCTCCCACCGCCTTGATGCCTGTGGCTAAAGAAGTGCTAACCCGAAGGAGTTTTCTTCCCCTGAGCTCCTTTAGGGCCGCCCGTGGTGTTAAACAGTCGCTTCTTGACCCGGGAGAACTGTGAAACTCCCCCCTGCAGCCAGTCTGCTGGAATAGGCAGGCTGCCTGGCAGGAGTCCAGCAGATGCGCGTTTGAATAAATACTGTAACTATTTTTCTCCGGACAAACCTATGTTTTAGTCTATGTTGTTGTAACTGTTCTTGGTGGTTAGACCAGAAAAACAGCTGATTTAATGGCAGATCCAGAGGAGAAGAATATGAGTATAACCCTCCTTCTCAACTTAGTTGGACATTTGACCCACAGGTCTATTTATTCCCCTCCAAACCAAGCCACAGTCTACTTTTATGTGGACAATACATTTGTAATAATGATTTTAAAAATATTAGTGATGATACACAAGGCCTTGCAAGTGCAGCTGTGTTAATAGGTAAGAAATACTTTAAGTAAATGGTAATTTCTGTATTACGGATTATGGATAAGGAATGCGTAGGTGATATGGAGGTATTTTCTTCCAGTGTATGTCCAGGTTGACTGATAGAGAAATGTGAGGTCTCTCTTTTCTTCCAGATTTGGGTATTTCAGATTGAATACCTGTTTACACAAGGAGCTGTATTGGTAGGGCTTCTTGGCTCTTACAAACTATACCATTTCTTTAAGAAAATAAAACCCTTTGAGAGCTGCTTTCATTTGGAAAGCAGTGTTTGCACGTGCAGTTGTGTACTCTGTCCTTATTTGAATTATGATCTCGATGCTATGAGTTTGTTAAACACAAAACAATGTGTGAGGGTCTTTTGTTTTATATCAGTATATCACAGTCTATGGCCTTTTGTAATGCAGGACCTGACAGGATGGGGAAAATGGACTGAACAGTAGAGCTCAACATTTGTAATACTATGTGGTCTGATATCAATGGGAGAGGAGGGCATTGTTTTTCAGAATCGGACCCATCATGTTTTTCTATAATTAGAGTAATGCTTTCAGAACCTTCTTGAGAAGATGCAGTAATGGTACTGGTATACTAACTCTCCTAGGCTTAAAAACAAAGACGTAAAACATGAATGGCAGGGGGAAAAAATGAAGTAGATATTGGCTTTATTAATACTCTTTATTTTTTAAAATACAAGTTGGAGTTGCAAAAATGTCTCCCAACCCTGAGGTCTCAGGGGAGAAGTAGTTTGATTGGCAAAATGAATGATATCCTTCTTGACCAAATGTGTTCATAAGACTGATTTGAGTTTAACATCCGTGTGGGGAAAGACATTTCCTTAACATTATTTCATTTATTAGTAGTAATAAAGAGCTAAACTTGATATTTATGGTTTTGTTTCTTTTGCAGTAAACATGTTTATGAAGTAGTACAGAGGAGATTAACAATGAGTTTAAGAACCATCATGTACTGAGGAAGTAAAGAACCTGAGCCTTAAAACGCTATTCTATATATTCCAGTTTTACCCCCTTACAAGTCTTGAGGCTGCTGATGTGCCCACTGAACACATGTGAAAAATCCTATGTGTGAGCTTGTCCTAAGTGTGTTGTGCAAAGTGGTAATGTCTGAGGGTAACTGGGATGGAAAGGTTCTAGTTTGAATGTGCATTCAGGTGTAATTGAGTTTTACTCTAGTACCTCGTTGTAGAAAGTCTAAACACTTGTCTTTTCTTGCTATTTTGGAGTTCTGCTCCTTTTCATTGGTGATGTTGAAGGCTAGTAAGTCAAGTTCCTTTTGGTGTAGCAGCAAACTGTAAACAGGTAGCAAGGACAACTCTTGGGTTTCTGTATCTCTAAATAAGTGAAAGTCATCAGTCATCAGCATGCATTACTTAAAATGCCTTTATTCTTGAAAGGCACATCTTAAATGTATATTAAACATATCTTTAATTGAACATATCCAGATGAGTTAATTTTTAAATTAGCATTGGTATATAAAAAAAAAGACATTGCACAGAAGTACACTTAATTTGACTGTTGTTTGGAAGAAGAGGCTGATACGAAGTACATTCCCCTGTTAAAGAAGGAATTATTTATAAACAGTAACTTCTTGTTTGATAATTTCTTTTTCTGATGTGTTGCTGTTGTGAAGGAAATGGAAAGGTAATCGTCAACATAAGTTGGTTCAATGTTGCAGGAGTCAGCATGCAGTCTGCTCACCACACCAAAGTGAGTGATTCTCCTTCTATTTCAATATGTATTAATGTGTACCATTACTTGCTGTTTTATTATGTTTTCTTCATTTTAAATATTACCTCCTATTGTACTCTAAAGGTGATATGTAACCTCAGATGGAAGCTCAGGCTGTTATTTATACCAAAAGTTCTTGTGCCTGGCTGGACAATGTAGAGCTGACACTATTAAGTATTTATCTACACAACGTAGAGGGAAGTAAGCAGTAGGACTGCTAAAGGGAAAGAACTGGGATCCTAGTAAGTGCCAAAACACTTCCAGTATATATAAATCTCTTTACCATTACGAGGAGCTTTCTTAACAGAAATCTTTATAGAATTTCCCCCCATTCAGTTCCTACTTGAATGTATTTGTCCTCTATAGAAGTTTGCAATTGCTTGTTTTAAATGTAAATTTATATAGTGCTTTGAGGATCACAGTTTCTCCAGTAAAATGTATATTTTTAAGCTTGTTTTGTTTCTAATTTGAGAATTGTGTGCCTCACAGTGTCAGTAAACAGAGTGAAAAATGTAACAGGAAACTACTTTCTGTCAAAGCAGGAGCTAAACAAAGTGTAATTTTCTCTGTTTCACTCAGTCATGGTTAGAGACACTACTATCTTGAGTAAGACCTTTGATTACTACATTATGCTACATATGTGTAAATGTTTTTGTGAGAATTTGGCTTCAACCACGTGAAAGTGACAGGCCAACTTAAAATCTCCCACTACTTTGCATAGGGATTAATTTGATTTCCTTAAGTAATGTGCAAAGTGCTTTTATTTCTTTATTTTGGGGTGAACTGATGGATTATTATTAAATACTTAATTTAGCAAATTACCTCCATTATCCATATGTGAAATGCCATATCCCTTCTAATGTGGAAAAAAAATGACTTATTAACGTTCAATTTTCTCTTGGGTATCTTTCCAAGCAGGTAATTATTCATTCTTACAGTTGATATAATTTGAAATTCATGATATAAAGTTTGCCCAAGATGAGAATACAGTGGAAGATACTTTATAGAGACAAGTACTATTAGAGGTGTAATTGAAAAAAAAATTAAAGGGCTAAACCAGACATCTAATGAGACTATGTAGGCTTTAGACTGCTTCAGATAGTTTGCAGCCTTGTATTTACATTTTGATGGCATTTAAAAAATGGGAAAAAGACAAATTTGGTTGGAAAGCTTGGAATTTGTTTCTAAGATGAACTTGTGGGGCTACAATGGTGTTCCTAGTGCTTTATCCTCAATCTTTGCTTTGGTTGCAGAACTATACAATTTTCAGTTGTATACTAGCAGTTGGTCTGCTACTTTTTTTTTTTTTTTGGTAGCCATATGGCTGCCATCGGTGAGTATGTGCCTGTATTTTTAACATGGTGGTTTTGTTACTCTAAAGATTTAGCACCGTTTTAGATTTTAAAAGCAGAGCATCTTAGGTTTCAGGCGTGTTTTATTCAACAGTTTAAAGACTTAAGAATTTAAATTTCCAAATTGACTTAATTGGGGTGTGGGGATTTTTTTTAATAAGACATTTAAGAGGAAAGAAGGAAGATGGTTGTAGATTGACGTAGAAATTTTTTTCCTTTTATGTAGTAAGACATATTTTTCTGACTTTGGTTAGAGATGTTAATTTCCAGTCCAAAACCTAAATATGGGTATTTATAGGAGTAGGAAAAAGTTAGAATTCTTAACTTCTATAGCTTTTCAGAAGGATTATATCAGCTTCCACTTTTTGCGTTATAAAAAAGGAGCAAGTTGTTTCAGACCATATCACCTGGTCACAGTTTTCTTTTAAATATTGCAAAGTCTTTCAGTGTATTAAAAAACAAGACCCAAACCCAACAAAACAAACAAAAAACCCACCAAAGCAAACAAAAAAGTCAAGGTCTAATATGTTACAAATTTAGGAGATGGAGAGCTGGGACCCACTTCTCTTGCTGGCAGCACTGAGGAAATCCACAAGAAACACAGTAGTTCCAGGGTTGTCTCTGAGGAGCTGGGAGCGTGACACCTTGGGGCTGGGGCTTCTGTGTTGCACCCTCTCTTCCCTGTCACCTACAAAGTGCTGACCAGTCCCCTCAAAACGTTGACTGGTAAGTGAGAAGCTGAGGGACTATGGAGGAAAGATGGGAGATGTGGAGGTGGGATGTGATGTCTGTTGGGAGGAAGTGAGAAGAAACGGAAGCTTGGGAGGCTGTGGCATTAGGTAAGGGAAGAACACAGTAGCACTCAGAGATGACTAATAATGCTGGAAGTGTGCATTCCCTGGGAAAGGAGAGAGGAAGAAATGAGTAGAAATTGTAAAAGCATAATTTACTGACTCAAGGACTGAACTGACAATTTTGCAATTAAGTACCATTTACACTTCCTTCTGTTGGTGAAAATTGAAGAGTGGGAGAAATACAGCACTGTGTCTGTGTTTTCCCAGACCTGTTATTAGCTCCCAGGGTAGCTTCACAAGCATTGTTACAGGATTGTATAAATTGTGCAGATGAAAAATCAGGCAGCGTTCAGAAGTAATGTTAAGAAAAGTACAGATCTTAGGCAGCACTGAGCAGTAATTAAACTTGAGAAAATACGCAGTGCTAATTGTGCAGTACCCATGTCTTCTGATGATCTCACATTTATGTAAACTCTTGGATTTGCCAGGCTTTAAAAAAAAAAAAAAAATCAGTAAATTTCAGGCAGGTGTCTACAGGGGTATTCCCAATGAAATGGCTAATCAAAGCAGGTTCAATCCCAAAGAAGGAAATTATAGAATTTCTCAGTTGCATTTTTGCTGTGCTCAGGGAGGGGATGGAAAAAAAACTGGCCACAGTAAACTCATGGGGACATGATTTTCATCAGAGTAAAATGAATAATAGTGATTTTTTGTGGTATCAGCACATAGAGCTGTCAAGTTGCTTTGGACACACACAGGACTTGGTTGCCTTAGAAAGTTAGGGAAAATGAGAGATGAATACGAGGTAAAAGAACCTTTCAAGAATGTTACCTCTATGAGTATTCTGAAATAGAAACACAAGTTTTGGACATGATCAGTAAAAGAAGCCAACAACTTGCTGTAACTTGCTCCTTATTAATTTGTCAAAGCTAAAGATTGCCTGTCTTAAAGGTTTCAGATCTTTAGCTTGATTTAACTACTACTCTCACTGCTGTCTGCACTTTTAATCAATGATGTTTGCTGTTAGATTTCTGGACCTTTGATTTGGGCACTGAAGACCACAGACACGATATGGCTAGTGATTCTGGGCTGTCCAGTTCTGTTAGCAGCCTGCAATGGAGCTAGGTGGTGTGGTTTCTTGTTTTGGTGGGTTTATTTTTTTTTGTTTGTTTTGTTTGATTTTGTTTGTTTGTTTGCTGTTGGGTTTTTTTCCCCTTGCTTGCTTTTACTATTTTTCTCTCTTATTTCTTTAAATTTGCTTCCTTTGCCTGTTAACTCTATTTATCTTTCACTTTTAGTCCTGGTTGTTACCTGTTATTAATTTATAGTATTATAATTCCTTACTCAAACCTCTGGTTGTTAGAAAGATACCAGTAAGTCTTGATAAATTCCTTCTACTTTTCATGTTCTTTTCCAAAGAGGTTCTTATGCTGTACAGTCTCAAGGACATGGGTTTCATTTTTCAGAGCTTTCAGTCCCTAGCATGTTTTGGGTGTTAACAGTGGGAGATAATTAGTTCCTGAATTTTGTTTTTTGTTTGTTTTTAAAATATATTTTTGGTATTTTTTTATATTTTATATATACAGTCTTCATATGCTTAACATAAAACAGTTCTTTTATGTCAAGTGGTTTTAGTATTGATCAAGATTGAAAAACTTGTTAAACACTGAATGATAAGAGCTGTAGTAACGAAGTGGAGGTATCTAGACTTCCACGATTTTCCAAATGATACAGAGGAGTCAGTGCTGAAACATTGTGACCTTCAAGATGCAAATCTATGGCTGCTTTTTTCCTGAACAGTGATTATTTAGAACTGAATCATTCTTATGTGGGGGCTGGAAGCATCACATTGACTGAGCTTTGGTTTGCGGCTAGCTGATTGTTTAGTAATGAAGCGTGTAAAAGTAAAGAGCTGTCCCCTGAAGAGACAAGTGTTGTTCCTGCGTCTTCAGTGTTGGAGCCCACCTCTTCCAAAAGAGCTGTATTCTGGAGTTCTCAGAGTTCCTTTGGCATATTGATATTTGTCAATGCAAGATAGAATTACTGAAATATTAAAGGAGGCCTGTGGTGCTACGTGTACTAGGTACTCCTGCATTGCACTGTGTTGCTGTGTAACACTGCACCCCTGTACAGCAATGTACGTCTATACAACTCCACATGTCTGTTGGAGGATGTGGTGGGAAGCTCTTCATTCGGCAGTTCTCTTCCCTTAATAGCATTTTAGTTTAGACCAGATCACTGCCCAAGAATATCAGCCTCTCGATGCTGTGATGTTGAAGGGCTGCGCATCCAGGTGGATTAAATGCGCTGCTCCTTCCATGCTGGGAAGCAGATCCCCTGGGTGTGTGCAGCTAATGTGGCAGCCTCTGTATTTGAGCGCAGTGTTACAGAGGGGTGCAGGGTCGCATATGGGTGCAGCATTGCGGTGTGGGGGTGGGGATGTGCGCCACGTTATAGGGGAGGAGCACCTGACTACAATGCAGTACCTCACCGACAGTTACAAGGCAGCACTCCTTCATAATGCACTACTCTCGTATAATGCCGCAGTCGTGAACATCACCACTCTCCTATAGAACCCTATCGGCGTGGTCTGAACGGCAGTATCGGTAAGTACTGGGTGCTAGATGGAGGCGGGCCGAGGGCTTTTCGGTACCGGCATCCAGGGCAGAAGCACGGTCCCACCGGAAGCCTCCTTGAGCGAGGCTGACGTGCACGGCGTGGGTGTTGCCAGAGCAACTGCGGGCTATTTAAAAGCGCCTAGGGAGTGCCGCGGACGGGGCGGGCGCACTGGGCGTGGCCAGCAATTTGAACGGCGGTGGTGCTGCAGTAGTGGTGAGATGGGGAACTCAGACAAGCGGTTGGACTTGATCTGAGAGGTCGCTTCCACCCTCAGGAGTTGTATCATTCTGTGATTTGGCAGTTTTGCAACCGGCTTATAACTAGAGAATGCAAGCAGGAATGTAAAGCCATTGAGTATTTCAACTGCAGAGTTGGGGGATTTGGGTCAAGTGGGGCAATCTAAAGGTTGGGTTTGGGCAGACATCTTACATAGTTGACAATTTATTGTGTTTGGATGCTAAATGAAGACACTCTCTTCCTTCCCACCCCAAACACTCCAAGCCAATGTCCTCTAAACTTCCTACATAACTTTCCTACCATCCAGTTGGGAGATTCATGCTTAGAATTATTAATGCATTGTAACAACTTTCTTCCCCTCCCCCCGCCCTTTTTACCTTGCCTTTTTGTATTACCTGCATATAATTGCTGATTTATGAACATGTTTATTATTCATGTACTCACCTTCCAGTATGTGAGTAATCTCCATTTATATGCATCAAGTTAGGCATGTGCAATTGTTGGCAGGATCCACGCCTTGCATGCTAAGCTGTTTGAATTAGACCATGTCTTCAGTAAAGTATTGCTTGTATGTTTGAGCCTCAGTGATTGAGACTAATGGCTGTTTGCTTCTTGGTAGTGCTCAGAATGGAGTTTGGGAAAATGTAGCTGTACTGTAGGAAGAGGTAGTATCCTAGAGGACTGATGTAAAATGTAATTGAAAGTCTGGGCTTAGTTGCTGTAGATGAGCACTGTCCTGCTGATGTTAGTGTACCACAGTCCTTGCTTTTGAAGTATATTATTTCTTTTAGAGACAGACAAGCCAGCAAGTATGTATGGTTTTCTAGAAAAGGATCAGAACTTTTAGTTTGGCGAAATGAAACTGGTATAGTACCTATCCTCATCAAAATTACAAAATACAGTTGGCTCAACTTCCACATAGTAAAATAATATGTAACTATAAAAGCTATAAAGCTATTTATCTCCTTTGTTCGGTGGTTGTTTCTTATTTGTTCTTTTGTATAACTTTCTCCTGTTGCATACTGTTATAGAAAAGTAACTCTAGGAAGAGGTGTGGGTAACCATGTGATTTTGGTGGTTTTGAACACTAATATAATTTCAAGTTGNACCTTAAACAACAGTAGGCTTTCCCTTGTAATTAATCAGCTGACTTGATATTGTCAGCTACTCCATCATGTATTTCTTGAGTTGGTCTCAACTTGGAATAAGCTATGTAGGTATAACCCAAATTTTAGGAATAATAGCATGACAAAAAGTGGTAGTGAAGTCCCTCAGAATCACAAGAGAGATCTCAAGAGGGAATTCACTTACAATATTTTCACTTTACAGTGCTGATAATTTTTTTCCCTTCTTAACAGAAAGGACTATTAAAAATCCAACTTTTTCAGCGCTTTTTCTGCTTTCTGTGATAACAGTCCTTGGGCTGCTCATACTGCCTGTTTGCAACAGTTTTCCTTTCCTGCTCTGCCAGTGTGCAGGCAGGTTTTTTGATTTTTGGTTTGGTTGTTTTTGGTCTTTTTTTGGTGAGTTGTTTGTTTGTTTGTTTNTCCAGTTGGGAGATTCATGCTTAGAATTATTAATGCATTGTAACAACTTTCTTCCCCTCCCCCCGCCCTTTTTACCTTGCCTTTTTGTATTACCTGCATATAATTGCTGATTTATGAACATGTTTATTATTCATGTACTCACCTTCCAGTATGTGAGTAATCTCCATTTATATGCATCAAGTTAGGCATGTGCAATTGTTGGCAGGATCCACGCCTTGCATGCTAAGCTGTTTGAATTAGACCATGTCTTCAGTAAAGTATTGCTTGTATGTTTGAGCCTCAGTGATTGAGACTAATGGCTGTTTGCTTCTTGGTAGTGCTCAGAATGGAGTTTGGGAAAATGTAGCTGTACTGTAGGAAGAGGTAGTATCCTAGAGGACTGATGTAAAATGTAATTGAAAGTCTGGGCTTAGTTGCTGTAGATGAGCACTGTCCTGCTGATGTTAGTGTACCACAGTCCTTGCTTTTGAAGTATATTATTTCTTTTAGAGACAGACAAGCCAGCAAGTATGTATGGTTTTCTAGAAAAGGATCAGAACTTTTAGTTTGGCGAAATGAAACTGGTATAGTACCTATCCTCATCAAAATTACAAAATACAGTTGGCTCAACTTCCACATAGTAAAATAATATGTAACTATAAAAGCTATAAAGCTATTTATCTCCTTTGTTCGGTGGTTGTTTCTTATTTGTTCTTTTGTATAACTTTCTCCTGTTGCATACTGTTATAGAAAAGTAACTCTAGGAAGAGGTGTGGGTAACCATGTGATTTTGGTGGTTTTGAACACTAATATAATTTCAAGTTGTCTTCCTTACTTCCACATTTTGCAGAAAGAGGAGTTAACTGAGTTGTGGGAAGCTGTTCACCTAGATGTTGACAGATGTGGCATTAGTTACTTCTTTCAGAAAAACTTCTTGTGATCATGCATCATACATGATCTTGCGAATATTTGCAATGATTTTTAAGGAGATCTATTCTACATTTAGATTGTGATGAGAGTCTTTTTTCAGATGGCTTGTATATGTTTGATGCTAGTGAAATCAAATTATCAAAAGTTTTTCTTTGGGGCTATATGCATCACCAAAATAAAAATATTCAGGTACTGACTTATTCATATTTAAAATAATCATTAATATCCAGTCTGGTTTTTCCCTTCTGACTGCTTTTATGACAAGACTGGTGTTACTTGAGAGTTTGCTTAGCCTTTAATTGAAGATAGGGCGTGTTGTACTTCTAATAGATTTGCTCTTTCAGTTTGTTAAAGACCATTTGACGTAAGTGGGTATGGTTAAAAACAATATAAAACTGAAGNTTTTCACTTTACAGTGCTGATAATTTTTTTCCCTTCTTAACAGAAAGGACTATTAAAAATCCAACTTTTTCAGCGCTTTTTCTGCTTTCTGTGATAACAGTCCTTGGGCTGCTCATACTGCCTGTTTGCAACAGTTTTCCTTTCCTGCTCTGCCAGTGTGCAGGCAGGTTTTTTGATTTTTGGTTTGGTTGTTTTTGGTCTTTTTTTGGTGAGTTGTTTGTTTGTTTGTTTGTTTTTTTATTTGAGATACGGAAGATTTTAAGGCTTATAGTTGCCATTAGGGCATATTAGGAAAGGACACTGTCATGCTTTCTGTAAGATGCATTGACTGCTACTTCAGGTTAAGGGTCTGATTAGTCTGCCTTAGGTTAAAGACTGGCCCCTCTCCCACCTTTGACATTGAGTAACACCAGGCTGAGGTACAGACTGCAAATGTGAAGTTTGAGATACTTGGTTGTTTCTGAATCACTGGCCTTGAAAAATGTGTGGGCCAACCTGTTAAGATATATTACACTAGTTCATAATTAAAATATATTAATCTCTTACCCTTGCTCGTGAACCTGCCTTGGTTTTGTCTTATCTTTGTAGTAGTCAGGATTATTTTGTGGGCTGCCCTAATACAAGTAGCAGAGCAGTGTTTTGACTGGGTAGGAGGATGTTCCTTATTAATACTGAGAAGTGATTTTTGGATACTGAGGTCAAAGATACTTTCTGCCTGAAGTTTCTTGGGACTTGGTAGGATATTAAGAGTATTGGTATTAATATGAAAATACCCAAAGGAAATCTTCATCTGGCAAGGCTGTTGTCAGTCCTGTTCTTTACAAGGTAGTTTGGCTGAAACCCAAATATAACCTGTCCTCAACTGGAAGAAAACACAGTGTGTAAATACTAATCTGTTTTCTGTCTCTAGGTGATTTGATCTTCAGTGACATGCTGTGCATATGTGACTTGCATAAAATTTCATTTGCCAGGAAGTATCCAATTATTGTCTAGAATGTCAAATTTCAGTTTTATTTTAGATCCAGCTATAGCATGTTCATTAAGTGCTGCAAAACGTGAGGTTAGTATGGTTTTGGTACTGAACTTTTAGTTTTTTGGGGCTCCTGACTTCCTCCTTTACAGTGATAACTAGAAGGTAAAGACAAACGATACGGGAAGGACTGCAGCATGGCTATTGCTTGGCTACAGTGACGAGCAGTTTACTGCGCATCCTCTGCTATACAGTGTGCTCTCTTATAAGGATTTTGAGGATGCTACACTCAGCATCTCTGGAAAGTTCTCTTTTTCTTCAGCAAGCTTGCATTACAACAATACACTGTTGAGTTTATTGATTTTGCTCTAAATCTGTTTAACTTTCTCATGGGCATGTGAGCCAGATTGTACCTGAGAGGTATTGTAGCTGATGTGGGAAGTCCACATAAAATGTTCCATGAAGTCATGTCATCAAATGCCTTTCTATACATACATGTATGCGTGGAAATTTTTAATACATGCTTTTGCAATGAGAAACACTCTTTTTTGATCAAGTAGCTGGGACTTTTAAAGACCATTTCTCTTTTACCAAAATAACTTGGCTTAGTCCTACAATGCATTTAAGAGAAGAATAAAGAAAAAGAAAAAAATACACACACACACACCCAAAAAACAAACAAACCCAAAACCTAGTCACAAAAAATAAAACCAAGCACAAAGAAACCAGCCCCCTCCCCCGACCAAAACAACACAAAATCACCAACCCCAAATTAAGGTTTTTCTTAAGTATGATTGCATACATTATCATTACTGTGTAAGACACAAACCCACAGTAATTGCTAAAATAATTTCATAGCACATTGTGGTGAAATGATAGCTTGTGAAAGATACCTGTATCATGATTAGAGCTTTACTTTTTTTAAGAATAATTCCCCAGCCTTGTGACAGTGAGAGGAGGAGACTTTGAATCACTGGGGCTTTAGGATTTCTGACCTTGCAGATGAGATCATGAGACCTTGGCCTTTGATTTAATTTTAACTAGTGTCAGTTGTTGGGTAGTATCTGCATCTTATGTGGAATTCACAGTATTAAAAATGCTTCCTTTTCTAGGTAAAAATGTGCTGAATTGTCTCAATGATTTCAGGAGACTTTTGTTAGCTTATGGAGAGCAGTCTCATTTGGCTGGATAGTCTTCTTGTTTTTTTGCTGTCTTTTTTTCAGTTTGCATGCAGTACATTCTGAAGGCTTCTCAGGTTTAGTGACTGGTGTCTCTTCCTGGTGATGTGGTCTTAGGGGACCTGTTATGTATATGCGCTGTTCAGGCACACAAACTTGTACGTATTAAAGGGTAATAAAATGTAATGTATTGGTTTAACTGAGTACTTGTTCACTGCTACAGAATTTGAATCTAAACATATTTTTAGTGTTCTGCCTACCCCTCTCAGCCATGGGATCTTAAATAGAGCTTATGGTAAGATCCTATGTGGTTCAGTAAACTAAAGAACGTAAGAGCCACTTCTGCTGTACCCTCTTTTGCTTTGTAGAAGATAAACATATAGCTAAGTGCTTAGTAGGACAGATGAGTCTGCATTCCCTTAAGCGAGATCCTTATATGAAGGACAGCTTTTTCAGCGAGTCAGTTTCACTTGAAAAAAACAACACACCTTCTTATTTGAAGAAATTACATAAAATAGCAGATGTATGATGTTTATGTTACAAACCTATTCTAGCTAACAAAGTTGTTCTGAATGGTAGATAAGGGTAATAAATAGGTGGGGCATGTTGGGAAGTTGTAATTAATTATCTATGCCTGACTGTTGGATTGCAGGGTACACCAGTCGCTGGGCATTTCCTAAAAGGATTTTCGAATGTCCTTGAACAAATAGTCTTCCTTCAGTTCTTCTGTTATGCCAGACAAAAGTGATTTAGAGAAGTTGTGTCTTTCTGTTCCAACAGTTTTTTGTGTTTTCTGGATATATTAGTAAGTACATTTTAAAGACATATATCCACAGCCTTCTGAATATAAAATTTGGGTGTGTGAAAGTAATCCCTGTTCATATCACAGGTCTTACTGAACTGAAATTAGTTTTTTCTTTTTAAAACTTACTTGAAAGTGAATGTGGAATTTTTAATCTTAATTTTATATTAGCCTGGAGAAATTTTACAGAATTCTTTCCTAAAAATAATTACCCAAAGACTAGTTTTCATTAATAATAAATTATCGTAATTTAAATTATCAGATACATAGTTTGCTCTCTAACTTTTTCATATGAGGAACTGTGTTTAAACAAAGGAACTTTGAGTCCTTCAAAGTCTCATTCTGTTGTCTACAGGAGATACAGTGGATATCTGCATTTTTGGCTGGAGGTGGCATGAGAGGGGAAAGCTGTTTCTCTGAGTCTTCTAGGTAGCTCTGTTCATTAAGAGTGAAGCTGTTAATGATTAAGCTAAGAATGTTCATTTCATACTAGTATAAAAAAAATTTCAGCTTCAAGTAATGCTCATAAAATTGGCTGTTTAGAGAGAAGCTTCCTTTGCTAGCTACCTAGTGTATAATTTAATTTCAACCATTTTGTGCCTAAGATGCGCATCCAGCATTACCGATGTTAATTGCTCTGCCTCAGTTTCCTAGTGCAAACATTGGCAGTAAAAACTGTGGAGGTAAACATGAGAATGTTTTTAATGGAGTGACAACCTCCAAAGGATTTGGGGACTTGTGTCATGGAGAAGAGAAAAAAATACGTGTATTTAGAGCAGTATGTAAATAATGCATTCTTCACAGTGAGGCAATTCATCATAAGGACTATTCTTTATAATGAAAACTAGCTGGAGTTTTGTAAAAGGAAGAAATAGATCATGGGCAATTACATGTGCTTGCCTAAGCCTTGAGCTTGTTTGCAGACCTGGGTGGTATTTCGTAGTCTTGGGCTTAGGATTTAACTTTGTTTTTAACCTGCTATGCAACTCAGGCATTCCAGGAGATCTGGATTAGAGGAGAGTGTGCCAGCCAGTTTGGGATTGGGGTCCTCACTTTGTAGTATTGGTGGATTGGTGATGAGCTTCACAGAGATTTATGGCTGAAAGACAGCGTGGGTGGCTAAGTGAGACAAAACTTCTTGAACTTCTTCTGCAATAGTGATTGTGAGCATTCTCTGTTTGCTTTCATACAAAGTCAATTAAGTTAGCTGAGGTTGTCCTTACTACAAGGTACAGTTTGCATGAAGAATTCTTTGCCACATATAAGAAACATTTAAAAAAGTTTTTAACCAGTACCGTTGTAGTTGCTGCTATAGTAAATGATATCTGGTTTTGGCATATTGATTTCAACACAAAAATTAAAGGGTGGTATGGTGGTTGAGCAGAAGTCCTGGCTTGGGCATGGGCAGATATGCACTGATCCATAGCTGAAAATGTGTATCAATACCCTTAACTGTAGTGTGCTCTTAAATTTGTGAGTTCATGACCATAAAGTTAAAATACCTGCTTCAGAATTTTTTACCAGATATGACTTCAGTTACAGGTCTGTTTTGTGATTACTTTTCCATCTACTGTGTAAAACTAATACAGAAAACCCTTTGCAGTACATGGGGGAGATAGTTCATTTCCTCAGCTGGGTGGAATAGCCATGGTAAAATGATTAGTGCAACTAATCTTTGCTCCTGCTTTCAGATAGGCAAATAGTTCACATATGATGATGGATTATGAACTGACTGCATTTTATGAAAACAGGTTTAATTTTGGCTATGCTTAAGTGCTACTTGTAGATCAGAAATGGAAACATTAACTTTTAAAATCTACAATCTTAGTATTTTCTGTGGCCACTAAGCAGAAAGCTTGTTCATGAGTTTACAGTTAGTGAAAAATACCAGATGTTGATATGCCTTACTGTTGGATATTCCTTTTCAGTATTTAGAAATGGGATTGCAAAATTTATCCTTTGAGCTAAAGAAGTCAGTTTACTTTCATGCGAAAAGTTGATTCTTAAGAGGTATCAGGGTATTTTTGTCTCTTTTCTCAAAATTGGCAGGAATTGCTTATTTCCACGAATAAACAAATTATAGCAACAGTAGCAAATTGAAGGCTTTCCTATCACTACAAGCCCTTATAAACAATCTTTTTCTGGCCTTCCTGTAGGTCCCCCTCAGATACTGAAATGTAGCTATAAGGTCTCCCTGCCCCAATTTTATGGCAGAGCAGATATGAAAGCATAAATAACTTGCCAAGTTACGTTTTGGGTTTGTACAATTTATGTTAAAATGACTTTTTTTTTTTTTTTCAGCAATAAGTCTCAGTTTACAGGTTTAGAATACTGATAAAATGCAGTTTTACAATTTGAGAGATTTTAAACAGGGAAAGGAAGAGTTCATCCTGAAGAACAGAAATTTATCTGGGAACGTAGTGTCCTCTCCAGCCTTGTGTTAGTGCAGAAACAGGAGTGCAGATGTCATTGTTTTCAAAATTAGTGCCTTAAAATACATGATGTAAACTAAAGCTAATATTACAGTGTCATGACTGTATCACAGTAGTGGTGTCTTCCTAGGACATTTTGACAAAAACAACCAACCACCCAATACAAAGAAGAAATACAGAAAAGCCTGCAACCTCTCCAAGTGGCACATTGCTGATGGGCTTTGTAATTACATCTGTCTGAACCTCATCTGTACCCTACTCGGGTGGAGGTGGGGTTTAAGATTAATTGTATGATGCAGGATCCTGGCTTACAGCTATATCTTAATTAGAATTTACAATCTACTTTACATAAATATAGCTGGAAACTCCTTTCTAAAAGAACATGGATTACAGGGCAGATGAAAACATTTTGATGTTTCTTTTTTAGTAATTCAGGAATAATTTAAGTATATATAAATATATTCCCATGCCATCTAGTTTATTTCTCTTGATCTTACTCTTATGTCATACTGGTTGTTGCTTTTGTAATGATAGGGAAAAGCAAGTAGAAATGACTTCTTTGAAAATGTTACTTTTATCACGGATTATTGAATGCTATTAAAAATAGTGCTTTTCTATGTTTTGTGATTTACTGCTGTTGAACATAGCTCTGATACTGATATGAATATTCTGTATCCCTTTGAGCCGGATGTGTAGTAGTATTATATTAATAATAACAACTTTTTTCTTCTGGAAAATATTACATTTTTAAAAAATAAATAATTTAGTTTTTGAACTACAATCCTGAGGTTGAACTATGATGTCAACATGGTTGCATTTAACTTCTCTGTTGTGGTATCCTGGATGAAATGCATCTGTTTATAAAAGTTGTTATTTGGAAGTATCTAATTAAATATGCAGGAGTTAATATTTGGTGTATTCTGGGAACTCGGGATCCAATCCTGTGAAAATGGAGAGCAATTCTATCACCTCGATTTGGTAAGAGGAGAAAGAGGGGAAAATACACACTTGTCTTCTATTTTGGTTAATTTCAACTGTTACAATGTAACTTGAGAACTGTTTGTTTTGGGTGTGTGGTTTTTGTTATTGCTGTTGATTTTTAAAACTTTGTAGAAACAGTGTTTTGGACACGACATTCTGCTGAGGTAAGTTCTGAGAGATAACCTCTTACATCTTAAAAACAGAAGGAAGACAAAAAAAGAAAAAACTGCCAAGGACCTTCTTTAAACATCATGACTTAAAAAGTTCGGTTTAACAAAGTGCATAAGCATGTGCATGAGATGTTCAAAACCTGCCTGGATGTGTGCTTGTGTGAGCTGGTATAGGTGATCCTGCTCTGGCAGGGGAGTTGGGACTAGATGATCTTTTGAGATCCCTTCCAGCCCCTGACATACTGTGATTCTGTGCTCCTCTTAAGCAAGAGAACACTTCGTGTCTTGAATTTTATAATGATATTGCTGCTTTCATGAATTAACAACTTAGGGTGACACTTAATTATCTTAAGTCCGTGCCTGAGTTCACTTTGTCGATGTTTGGAAGTTAAATGCCCTAGCTTGGTGCTTCCTTGCTGCTATGGATGATCTTACAGGGAGATGATGTTACATGTGGAGTTAAAGAAAAAAAGAGGGGAAGGGCTGGATTGATGGAAGAACCTGAAGATTTTTTTTTTTTTTTTAAACCTCTGAGTTTCTGCATTTTTATTTGAGACTTGTTATAAAGTACCTGAATCGTGGGATAGTAATTTTTAAAGTTCCATAAAGATTAGGGAAATGAAGTTGCTTTTTTACTCAAGATAAAATGGATTTTTGAAAATACAAAGGTTTGTATACTGACCTGTGTTAGCAACTCTGTTTTTCCTATTTGTTGTTTTCTTTTATTAATGCCTTTCATAACACCAAATCCTCACACATTTTGCTATGTGGTAGCAACTTATACAAAGTCTGCATTTTGCCATAGAAGGAAAATTAAGCCAAGTAAACTCTGATGTTCACTGTGTTTTACAGCTGGCCCAGAGGTGGTCATTCTGAGCCCCCTCATGGAGGATTGTGCAGAGGCCTGCTGTGAGGCTGTGACTTGATTATGTGACTGATCAGAGTAGCTGGCTCCCAAATTAGCAAATGATCTTTAGCATTTCTGGAGCCATGCTGAGTTAGTTAAGAAGTAAGCAATCTGATTTCTCCCACCCCCCTCCTTTTTTTTTTTTTTTTTTT
>WBNM01008405.1:94778-238255 GCA_013399055.1 Ramphastos sulfuratus
GGGTGTCAGTTTTAATAAAAGCTTGATTTGAGTCGATGAGAGAGCAGTGTCAAGTGGTGAGATAAATGGTGTTAGCACTGGCAGTGTTTTTAACAGAGAAGAAAGCCAACTGGATTTCTTTGTGACAAGTTATGTCCTGAATTGTTTTCTAGTATATGTACAAAATGTAAGCGTTACTTTATGTGGCGATTATTTTTTTGAAGGGAATGTTGTACTTTATTGCTACATCTTGAGTCTCATTGGCAAAGGGTTATGATTTTTGCCTTTGCTAATTAGTCCACAGCTGCTCACTCCCTTCCTCACCAATGTCTTGGATAACATGGTTACCTGCATCTTTAAGATAACCACAATACCTACTTTTACATGCAAAAATATGTTACATGTCTGTTAGAGCTGTTTAGCTCGTCTCAGTAATTGCACTTCTAATTTTGCAGTAAGCTTTATACAGGGAAAACCCAGTGTGGTAGATACTTCCCTAGATTTGGGGAGAACCTGAAAGCTGGTTTTGCAAAGGAGCCAGTCATCTGCTTTTAAAGGGGTTGTGCTGCTCTACTAAAATGGTGAGTGACCTCTTACAACTTTGTAACTTTACACCAACACATCCTAATTGTCTGGTCTGGTCACAGCCAGCCTTTGATGTCCCACAGGCCCCACGGTAAGGTACCGGGCCAACTGGTTCAGCCACCGCCCTGGTGCTGGCTTAGAACAACAGCCCTTTGTGTGCCTGACTACTTCAGGACTCGGGAACCAGCCATCCCCCTGCTGACTTGGGCTTCAGTAAAACGTACAGTTCGGGTTACGTTTCCACTACTAGCACAAAGTCTAGGGGGATATCTACGGTGTATTTTGTTTGGTTTCGGTTACGAAGTTGTCTGCTGTATGCACAGCTTGACGTGGGTTAGGAGACAGACTTTTCAATCTGTGTTTTTGCAGATACTATGCTTATGTCTTGTCTTAAACTAGTGATGTGTTTTTTCATAAAGCTGACTAGGAGGATTGTTAGGGTTTTTTGTTTTTCTGTCGGTGGTTGTCGTGTGGGGGTTTTTCGTTTGTTTTTAGCTTTTTTGCTACTCTTCAACAACTCTTGCATCCAGACTTTTACTTGTTTTATAGTTAAAATCAATTTTAGAATTCCTTGTCTAGACCTTCTCTAGATCTGTGTGGATTAATACCTTAGTACTGAGAACAAAATCTGAAGCAGAAAAATGTAGATACATGCACACTCTGTTATGGTTCCAAGGATTTGAAACTGTATCTTAACTGAGTTGCATACAAGACATGAAATTGTGTTGCATTTTTATTCAGATATTGCTCCTGGGATTGTTAGTGCTGTTTTTTTATCTTCTTGCCTGTTTAATACAAATACGCTCTGCAACTTGACTAATAGAATGTCAGTAGTACCTGATTGTTCAGTGTACATAGCTATAACTCCTTGAGCTCCTCCCACCCCCAGCAGTATTAGCCTGTATTTTTAAATCACAAGGACTAAGCTAAATACTTGATTTGATACAGATGTGTAGAATATATGTTGTTCCATGTACAGTGCTTGGAAAAGTTCTGTGGGCTCTTCTGTTCAAACAGCACTTAACATTGTGGGGGTTTTTGACACTTTATTGTGCTTTGTTTTTTTCAGGTTTGCATAACTCAAACCTGTTTGATTTTATGAACGCTTGCTGGTCTCACTCATCTCAAAAGCAATGCTGAAGAATGCAACAAATATGTAATTGCTATAACATAGTAAAAATAGTGAAAAGCAAGTGTTATGCATGCAGCACTTGAAACCAGGTGATAATGACTATGATGATTAAGCAAACTCATCTGGCTTTAGTCATAGGCCTCTTTGTGGCACACAAACTTAATGAGGAAAACAATAGTGATGTGATAATGACAAAGCTTTGCTGGATTGGGAGCAACATAAATGAGATCTGGTCAGTATGGTCAACCTGTAATCTTGGAAGTTGAGATGGAAGATGTGTTGGAAGAGAGCAGAGGCAGAAATGCATTACTGTAAAACTGCGCTGAAAGGTATTGGAAAATTTGAGTGGTTGCATTGGTGCTCAGTAGCTTTTTGGGAATTCTGCTTGGTTTTGGAAGGGAAATGGAAAAATTACATGAAAAATTTGGAGTCGTGTTTTTTCCTTCTATGGTTTCTTTATGCTACTCCTCTCTTTCTAAGGCATTTGATTACAGCATTGGTTGGTCTTGAACAGTGTATTGACATATTTCAGCCATTCTTTGCAGTAGATTGACTGTAAAATACAGAAAGTTGCTGTTAACAAACAAAACCTAGTTGAAATAAGTTGCTAAAATTCCTTTGAAAAAGGAAAGCCATTTCTATTGGCAAATCAGTCTAATGTCCAATCCGGCAATTACCTTGTGTGGTTCCTGGTAGGAATTGTGCAGCATGAATAAGTAAAAACATTGAGACCAATTGGTGATTGGTTGAAGACTGATTAAAAGCCACACATAGGGGAAAAAAATTTTTTTCTTTCAAATAGAAGTACTTGGGTTTTTTTGGTGTGTGTTGTGTCCTGTCCGCCTCCAAATATATTTGTTATAGCCATAGACGTGCTGTGGAATAATTTCTTCTAGAGCCATTTTACCTTTTTAGCTTTGTATGGAACCTGTAGCAGGCAATCATGTTATGTATCCTTTCAGGTCTTATATCAGTTTCTACAAAGCCAGCTTTTCTAGAGACAAACTATTAATGTGATTTCTGGTAACAGACTGGCAATAGGTGAAGTGGCTCATTGGAAAATTTTCAAGAACTTCATTGATCTGTATGGCTCATAACTAAATCATAGTTCCATGGAATGAAAAAGTCTAAGTGTGGTATTAGAATTCTGGATATGTGAATCAGTTTATAGCTTCTGTCATTTATATATAGAGGATATAATCTTAGTAGCAGCTCAAACTGAAAAAACAAGGCATTATAAACCTGGCTTTTGACAGCTTGGGCTTTCTATGAGTGACTTCTATGCAAAAGGAGTTCTTGCCTAGTTACCATCCTCAGACATGATATTAGCCTTTCTGTATATTCCTCATCCACCACTTCTTGTTGTTATTGTTTCATTTTTTGTTTGTTTGGTTAATTTTGTGGTGTTTTCCTTTTAAGGGTCTTGTGGAACCTTTTCTGGAAATCCCACAGGAATTTTTGTGTTGCTTATACCAAAGTCTTGAGTTTGCAGCTGTAAAATCAAACAGAAATTGGTGTATTGGACACACCACAACCTGTATTTGGGATGGAACAAGGACCATTAATGCCTAGCTTTTCTCGTAGAATTTAATTTATTGTCATAGTGTTGGTTCTGCAGAGTGTGCCATGAATGGGACATGGCTGACAAGTGTCAATTGTGAAGCTTGCCAGGCTGTTCTAGAAGGAAGTTTGGTCGTAAGTGGTGCTGCAGTTTGGAGCTCTGTTTTTATGAAACTCTTGTTTGTAGTTGAGCTTTATTTTGAAAAATGCAAGGAGAACAATGATGTGTGTAGCTGATGTTAAAACATGTCCTAGAGCCTTTTTGTACCTACACACCTGGGTTGCTAGGCACACCTGTAATGTATAGCATTGCCAGACATTCAGATGAAGGAGTTATTTTTTTCAACATTATTTGCTGAAAGTATGAAACTTAAAACCCATTTCCATTTCTTCTACTTGTGCAGTAGTTAATAATTTGAATAGCGAGAACAGATTTTTAGAATGAGCAAATTGCAGTAAATTAACATATGCTATGTCTTTCAAAATTTAGAATATCAACCTACCTATCAGCTTCTTGTTTCACACAAAAGGTTGAAACAGGTTAAGTGTGCACAGCAGTTGTCTTCTGCTGGGGCTGTGCTGAGATGGTAGTGTGCCTCCTGCAGGTTGTAAAGAGATCTTCTTACTGTTTTGAAGAAGAAAAGTAAGCAGTGGGGGACCACAGTTAACTTCACGTGAAGATTAAGATTTGAACAGTCTGCAGCTCCTTTTTGCGATAAATGTAGTCTAGTAAATGGCAATTGGCATCCACTGTGGTGGCACCATTTGATGTCTTAGCTGACATAGCTGTATTAAGGCAAAAAAAAAATTGGGTTCAGCAGTAGCTCCAGTTTCTGCAGATTCTTGATTTCATCCCTTTCTCTGGCAGTCTAAAAGCACTCTCAAAGCTCCCTCTTATGAAACTTTTGCTACATCCATTCCTGTAGTATTGTTACTCAGACAATAAGCACAATTTTTTAGGTCTCCCTTGTTAAGAAGTACAGGAATGCTGTATTGAAAGTTCTGTTTTGGTAGCAGAGCAAGTCTTGTCATTACAGTTTTCTTGTCTACAAGCCATGCTGACAGTTTTCCTGCCATTCATGGCAAAGCATAGAGGCAACAGGACTTTGATTTTAAAAAGCTGTGCTTTCTGCTTTAGGTCTTCTGATTATACCGTATTATTCCTCATAAAACATGCTGTTAAAGCTGTGGAAAGCATATGCATGCTAAATTGCAGTTGTAGGCTCTATTACCCAGGTTTGTCTGTTTGTTTTCTTTGAGGTTGCTGAAAGTTTGGGTTTTTTAGTGGAAAAAAGTCCATGTTTTAGCATTAACTTTTGGTTTTCACATTGGTGTTTTACTATGTCTAGGTTTTAACTTAGAAAGTGTTAGCATAATACCAAAGTGCATGGAGAAGATGTTAACCATTTAGACATTTACTTTGCTTCACGGGCAGTGGTTTATTTTTGGGGTTTTTCTTGTACTTGCTTGTGACGGTTTGGGAATTACCCGCCTCCCCCCCCCANTTGGTATGGTGAAGTTCAGAGCTGTGTTTCAGGCTCAGCAGTCACAGCAGCAGGAGAGCTCCTGTGCCATAAAGTGGTTCAGAGTGCACATTCAAGAAAACTTCCTTGATTATTCCTTCTGCTTTTGTTTTCTGCACTAGTTTTGAGATGTGAGGCTATCTGTGCTTGCACTTTTTAGTCACAGGGACAGAGCACGTTCCTTCAAGTGCCCTGGGAATTTTGCCATAGTGTGTGACACTGACGCATGTGTTAGCACTGATGTTGCTCCTCAGTAGGTGAGTTTCCTCTCACACCACAGGATTTTCCTCATGACTGTTCCTGCTGTTAATTGTCATGCTGCATTGCAAATAGTCTATTCCCAGTTCTTCTGTTCTATCTTCTTCCATGCCTGCATTATTCCCAACAGTGGAATATTTCATGGGTGTTTCTGGTCTGTCAAAGCTTTATCATTGGATAAACTTTGAGGCACTCTGAGTGATGATACTGTGCTGGCAGTTTCTTGGAAAGCTTTCTAATTTCTATTAAATTTGGGGAAAATGTCCAATAATTTAACAGTTCATAAGGTTGATTGATTCCTTCCCCTCGGCGCCCCCCGTGCCCCCCGCCTGCNNNNCCCCCCCCCATGGTGAATAGTGCTGGATAGAACTTCTGGCTGTCTAAACCCATCAGCTGTCTTTCATCTTTATTGTCATTGTTTATGGGAAGGACAAAAGATGTTTAGTGTACAATGAATGGGCATACTGTCTTTGAGTCATCACTAGACGTGGTTTTATATTCTTCTAAGTGTAGGCTGCTGCACTTGCCTGTTGCCCTTGCAACTATAGAGGTTTGAAATGGGGAAATGAAATTACAAGTGGCAATACATAATTAGCAAGACAAGTAGATTACTCATTTGATTCAAGTTATGAAGTTTTTTTCCATTATGAGTTAAACATATATCATTTGGAATAGATGACGTTTTTCTGCTGCAAATCTTATCACAGGATGGTAAGAGTGGTGAATTAAAATTGTGTTGCTGCTCATAGACATGAGCAAGACTAGATTTAGCCTTACCTTCCCAAAAGTATAATTTAGTTTTTTTAAAAAGCTGCTTTAAGAGTTCAGTTTTTCCATTTTGTGAGCATACATTTCTCCAGATGTCGTATTGTATTTAAAAGGAAAATCAAGGAAAACATACATTTTCCTTCCCTCATTTCTTGGTAAGTAGAATATGTATAGCCGTGATCTCCACTTATGAAAATAGAATACAATAGTTTTGGGTAGGAGACAAGAATATTTATAAGATGATGAATGTTTTGAAGGATTATAATGTGTGTTTTAGGAGCCAAGGGCTATGTCAGGGACTTTCCGATCCTATAACAATTGGTCTGTTTACTTTCAGAATACAGCTTTTCTTCCACATTTTCAAAAATACTAACCATAAGAGCTCACTCTTCCCACAGTGATGAAGGTACTTGCCAAGACAAGCAAAAATCAAAAACTAAGGCAATAAGAGATTGCTTTTCAGTATGAAGATAAACTCTGTCTTGGAAAGCAACTGAAAGATGCTCATGAAGAGCTAGGACTGGGTCTCTTTCTACGGTGAGATCTAAGGAACGGATAGGAGCCACTGTAGCTTGGGAGGGATGAGAGTAGTACAAGACCAGCAGGTTCCTTCGTACTCTTATTTCTAGTAGTAGGGAAATATGAAGGAGTATGGTTGACTCTCTCTTGCATTTTATTCCAGTACAGACCAAGAATAACTTTGCTGATGCCAGTGTGGATTTCCTTATCCTGTTCCTGCTAGCTCTAGTAGTTGTTTTGCTTCCCTGCCTCATGTGGGGGGAATGGTTTGTAAGTCCCACCATAATTTTGACAATGGAAAGCAAATTTTAGTGCTTCTCTGCATGGCCAGTGAAACTTGATGGACTGGTTGCTTGATCTATAGTCTGTTTAAATGTGTGTTTTCAATATTTCTATGAAATACTAAGTTTTACATTCTTTTTAGCTGCTGGATGTTGCTTTTGTTTGTAGCTTCTGTTAATTTGTGTAGGTGACAAATGTGCAATTGTGTGTGTGTGAGTATAAGCCATCCCAAGTCCAAATCTGCCAGAATATTCTTTCTGATGAATTCTGAACCTCACTGGCTCGAGGACATGTACTTAGCATGGAGGCATGAATCAGTGGGTAAGCATTTAATCTATGAAAATACTCTCTCTTCTTAGGACAAGCTGAGGAACCAGAAATAATACATTTTAAAAAGCATGTAAGTCATTAATAGAATCTTCCTAATCTTGAAAATAAGATGCAGATTATACTGTGTACAAATGTTAAGTGATTAATAATAGAAGTTATATTTACATTTCAGAAACATGTGCATGAGTTCAACCTGTAAGTAGCAGAAGGGATTTGAGTTCTGTAACCAACTAGGGCACTTTTTCTGTCTTGTTTAATAAACCTTGCTTCCCTAGTACAGGTTTCCATTCCAGAAATGCTGCTTACTTACCCAAAGGGACATGGTAGCTCAGATATCCAAGGTTTCATTTTTCAAAATTTTTCTGACTTTCCCACTTTCCATGTGATAATTGCTTTCGGATGGGATAACCAAAAGAGCTTGAGGCTGGTTTTTTTTTTTTTTTTTATGGGGAAGCTTCTGATGTTTTCAAAATGGAACAGGTTCCAGATCTTTTTGGTTGCAACTCGAGCTCAGTTTTGAGTTGTAAGCACTCTCTTGTATGCCTGGGAGCATGCTTCTGCTCAGTTTTTCTTGGATAGTAACAAAGACTGGACAATCAGTCGCTGTATTTCACGTGCATGGAGCTAGTGGCAAGTCATCAGATTTTCTGGTGAAATGATTGGGTAGCACAGAGAGTTTGCTTAGGCAGTGCAGAGGCCTTAGCAATGTCCCTCAGCTTCCGTTCTTCCTGAAGGTAGCAACTTCATTGTATTATTTATTGTATTATAGGACTCTTGTTTATAGTACAGAAGACTATGATAGGCAGATCTCATTAGGTGAGAGGAGAGTGTTTGTGTAGGGTTCTGTTTTTTTTCCAAGTGTTAATTTACATTTCTTCATGGAGTTGTGTCCCTATGATAATTTGTCTGGGCAACAGAGAAAAGCGTACTTAATGATAATAAAAAATAAATTAATAGACCATCTCCAAATGTGTACTTTGCAGGATATGTTCCTAGACACGTGCAGAGAATGTGCTGAAAAATAACAGTGCTGTCTGGATTAATTTTTAATTGCTGGCTTGTCCCATTGTCTTCCTACTGGGGATAGTTGCATGTAGGTTATCTATCTTAATCATTTATCAAAAAAGTCTGGAAATCTGAAAGTCTATGAAGACTTAAATATTTTCTCTGGTTAGAAACAAATTTTGTGTGGGTTTGTTTGTGGGTTTTCTTTGGGGTTTTTTTGGGTGGATGTGTGGGGGTTTGGGGTTTTTTTTCTTTCGGGGATATCTGCAGTATCTTGGATTTATTTTCCTTCCTTTTCTCCCCTAATTTTCTCCATTCTGTGCCTTTTCTAAAGCACTGATATATTAAATATCTCTGGAAGCTTCTCTGCATTTTAAGTAAAACAGAATCTGCATACGCTTCACTAATTATTAAGCAAATTTATCTCTTCAAGTGAAAAGTTGCAGGATTTGTTTTCCCAGTAGGATAAAGTATAGCACAGGAAAAGAGATAAATTGTATAAAGAGCTACATGCTACGAACCCTCTTTTTAGGCACTAAATTCAAATTTTCTCTGAAGTTTTCAACTGATGTTGTTTAGGAAAGAAAAAAGATGGTTATATGCTTTCAGACAAATTAAAACCCTATTGGGATTTGTTGCATTATGGATATTGAAATGTGAGCCACTTCCTAATGGAACAAAACTAAAATTCACACTTGTTTCTGATGAATGTTCTGATGTACTTAAAATGTCATTTTTTGGGAAGCTATTACTCTTAGAGAAGATAGAGTATTTCCTCTGAGGAAGTTGTGGTTTATAACATGATTGGAATGTTAAATTGAGCTGTAGTTGTCAGTTTGATTTTTATATAGTGAACTTGGCACAATTGCTTACAGTTTTTTGATTGTGGGTTTGTGTTTTGTTTTTCAGTTTTGCTTTGTGTGTATTTTACTTTCTTTTAGACTGTGTATTGTTAACATTAAAATCCTGCAGCACGTAACAGACAGACGTGGAAAAAATATAGCTGAGTGTAACTTAGTCATTGATAATTGAAATAGCTTGCATATTCTTGATTTATCTTATGGAAATATAGAATAAAAAGAATTCTGTAACGGGAGATGATGCAGTACAATGCGATAATAAAATGGTGAAATGTGTTGTAGAAAAAAGTTTCAGTATCAAAGATTGCTGTAAATTATGACAGGGAAGATTTTAGTCCTGTGCTTCTAAATAGTGGTCAGTCTCAACTTGTGTTTATGTAATAATTTCCTAAGTACTTCTTCATGTTGAATTTGGTCTTCATTGTAATGTGTTTGAAACATATTGTTATTAGCATGCTAATTCATCTCAACCTGTTTTTTTGGGGGTTTTCAAGGGATAACCTTTTCTTACTGTATAGGAATTGCATGGGTTTGATTATGATTTAATCAGTGCTTAACTGCATGTTAGTGTTTCATACTGAAAAAAAACATCTCATGCAGACAATGGGTGCAATGGTTATGTGTTGGTTGGTTGATTCCTTGTGGGTTTATTTTCTTGTGTGTGGGGTTCTTTTGGGGGAGGGGAGGAGGGGGGTCCTTGTCAACATTTTGTTTGAGTGGACAGATTTGATTATTTTACTTTAACAAGAAAAGGCAGTAAAATAATAATGCTCTTGCTGAATTGGAGAGGAATACAGAAAAGTGTACTTACACATGTACAGGAAAAGATGCAGAATACATGAATCCTTAACACCTAATACAGATACAGGATACGTGAGAATTCCCCTAAAATCTTTCCCACCACTAGGCTAAACCACCAAAACCCCAGTGCTCGTTTTCTTCCCCCTATTGTCTCTCCTTAGGCTCAAGCAGGCCACGATTGCACAGCTTGAAACGCACCGTGACCGTGAAGGCTGCAGGCAGATTTACTATCCCATTAGTTACCTAGATAAGAGTCTGCTGAAATGGGAAATGAAATTAAATAAAAGCCTTCATCCCAGTGGCACCTGCTCTCAGTGGCACAATGTTCTTTAGAGACATCCTCAGAATCTTCAGAACCTGTTGAAGGAGGAAGGTATAAAGAAGGCTGATTCATGGGAAGCTTCAAATGAAGAGGTCTCAGAGTCTGTTGTTAAATCTCAGTCTGCTTCAAGGCTGCCTATGGAGGCATGATTTACTGCCTTTTCTGTTGATGATATGCAAAGAGTAAAATGTGGGTATTTATATGGATAAATGAAGAGGTTGCTAAGTGTTATGCAGTCTGTTTGCTCTCCCAGACCACCTGAAATGCTTATTTAAGTCTGTGTTGGCACCAGTAGCTGAACTTGAATGTTAAAGCTGTCCTCACTCAGCCTTCATACCTGACAAATGGTGCTGTTGGAAAGGCAGCATCCTCTGTAGGTGAGAGAAGGGTGAGGGGAAACAGTAACAATGTGAGAGGTAACTTTCCAAGCACAACAGATCTTGATTTGTTCAGTGCCCAATGAACCAAGGGAAAGTCATGTTTAACCAGCCTGATAGCCTTTTATGAGGACATCACCAGGTGGATAGATGATGGTAGTGTAGTAGATGTGGTTTACTTTGATCTCAGTAAAGCATTTGACACTGTCTCCCACAGCATCCTTGCAGCTAAACTGAGCAAATGCTGGATGATCAAGTAGTGAGGTGTATTGTGATCTGGTTAAAGGGAAGAACTCAGATAGTTGTGGTCAGTAAGACAGCGTCTAGTTAGAGGCCTGTATCTGCATGGTCACTGTCTCACTGACCACAACTATTGTTGACCAGTACTATTGAATATATTCATCAGGGACTTGGACAAAGGAACAGAGTGCACTGTCAGCAAGTTCACAGATGACATGAAACTGGGAGGAGTGGTTGACACACCTGAAGGCATTCAGTGAGAACTGGACAGACTGGAGAGTTGGGCAGGCAGTACAAGAAGGACAAGTGTGGAGTCTTGCATCTGGGAGAGAAGAACTCTATGGACCAGTATGGAGGCTGACATGTTGGAGAGCAGTGCAGGGCGAAGGGATCTGGAGGTCCTGGTGGATAGGAGGATGACCATGAGCCAGCAATATGCCCTTGTGGCCAAGAAGGCCAGTGGCATCCTGGGTGTATTAGAAGGGGTGTGATTAGTGGGTTGATTAAGGGAGTTGGAATATCTGCCTTGTAAGGAGAGGCTGAGGGAGCTGAGTCTCCTCAGTTTGGAGAAGAGGAGACTTGTTTATGAATTTGTGAAGGACAAGTGTCAGGAGGATGGAGCCAGGCTCTTCTCAGTGATGATTGGTGATAGGACAAGATGCAATGGATGCAAGCTGGAGTATAGGAGATTCCACATTGAAAATAACCTTTTTCACTGTGAGGATGACAGAACACTGAAACAGGCTGCCCGGAGAGGTTGTACAGTCTCCTTCTTTGGAGACATTCAAAGCACACCTGGATGCATTGCTGAGTAACCTACTTTAGGTGATTTGGTTCTGACAGGGGCGTTGGATTAGATGATCTTTTGAGGTCCTTTCCAATCCCTGACATTGTGTGACTCTGTGGCTTGTTTACTAGCTCAATCACCTCTCTTGGTGGGAAGCTACTGTTTTTCTTTTCAGCAGTTCTGACTTGTGCTGTCCAGTATGTTATGTTGTACTTCTCCAGTGTTGTAGTCTTGGAGTTTTTTCCTCTTTTCTCCTGTAACTTAGTGGACCAAGACACTGTATTCGCATTCAGAGTAGCATGCTGGACAGCAGGTGCATTTGCTGGAATTTTAGCCTTAATCTCTTCCACAGACTCCAGGGCTCAGTGCATGCTATCATCTAATGCTAACTAATATTATTCTTTCTGGGAAGAGTGTGATTTCAGTCTGCTGTAGATATATCATCAGAGCAATAAGCTTTAAAACCTTTTCCAGAATTGATGGAGCTGATAGCATTTGGCTACCTGCAGTACAGGCTTTTTTCTCCTCATTACAGTTGAACTAATGGTGAATGTTTGGCTTAGAAAAATCATCCCATTACTAAGACCTACCTGGATGTCTCTGGTACCTCAAGTTCCCAGTTACTCTGTATGTGCTCACTGCAGCTACTTGCTTGGTAACCCAGACCTACTGGCTTAAAAGGTCATAGTTAAACCATTTTAAAGTAATTAACCACTGTGACTTGCTACAGTTGCAGCAGTTACAGTTGCTTTCTCCCGAAATAATGATTTCCAAAAGATTAAAAGGCCCATCTAGCATGTTGATACCTTTGCCATATAGGAAAAATGTTCTCTAGCGTCTAAAATTGGCTTGATCTCCAAACAGGGTTTGTCATCAAGGAATTACATAAAAGATGAAGCCAGAAGGAGGCGGCCCTAGGAATATTTATGTCTAGAAAAGAAAACTTCAGTGCTGCTAAGCACCCTGTGGCCATGCAGGGCTGCATTGCTACTCTGTCAAGCCACAGCAGAGGCTGAAAATGCCGTCTCTTCATTGTCCTGCCATTACAGTGAGAGAAGGAAAGTAGCAGCACTCACATCCTGCAGAGAAGAGGCAAAAAGAGGGAGAGGAATGTGTACCATAATTGCTTCCAGATGAATTCTATGCTTTCCAGCATTCTCTGCTCTTAGCTCCCAGGTAGAGTGAGTGCTTGTATGCATGCCCACTCTGGTACATAGGGGAAAATGACTTTTTGCTGTATTCAGTATTATATTATTTCTGCAATTAGGAAGCTTAAGAAACATTTTCCTATGTTATTCTCTGTGTGTGTTAGAGGGAGGTCTACTCACACGTTCTAACAGTGCCTGTGCCAGTGGAGGAGATTATCAGCCTGTAACTGCCATCATCACAGCCAAAGGTTACCTCTGGTGAGGGATGAAAAGTTCCTGTGGGTGGTGCAGCTGCAACCAGAAGAGGCATGAAGTTTACCCCGAGGGATTTCTGCAACAAGTTATTTTTGTAAATAATTCGTATGTAATAGACTTCTGTAATAGTCACTCAGTACTACAGGGCACTTACGGACATGCTTAATTGCATTATTTAAATGAGAGTTTACGTGTGATTTCTTTGTGTGTTTGTCTTCTGAAAAAGTATAGTCTGTGGTTCAAATATTCTTAAGTTATATCGTTATCTCCTTCCCCCCCCCCCTTCTGAGGTTGTATCAATTTTCAAAAGCTGTCTGGTTAAGCTGTTACCTTTGTGAATATGTGCACATTTTTTGAAAGATCCTGTGTAGGTGCATGCAGAATACTTGCTCTAATTTCTCCAGTTTTAGAGAGGGGTTGGAGTCACTTTGCCATGAACTCAGCATTTCTTCTGTTGCTCAGCACTTGCTGTGTGCTAATAGTACTCATGTAGTTCTGATGACCTTCTTCTTGTGATTGCACATGTCCTGAAGAGGACTTAGGCCTGAACCCTGTAGGTAACAGGTACTTGTATCTCTCTTTACTGACTTGAGCCTTGGACTCTGTTCCTACAGAATAAATACATATGTATTTAATATGAAATTACTGCTGGCAGCAGGGTTTCCTGCTTTATATGATTAGGAGGGGTAGAAAAGCTGTATGTTTTATTCTTCCTTACTTTTGTTTTCTTAAATCAAGTAGAATGTTGGGGAGGAAAATAAACTAGCCAAGGCTTAGATCTTAGATCAAATGCTTTAGCTTAGATAGATCTTTTTGTATTACCATTTCAAGTAACAATCAGTGTAAACAGAGAAGCTTGGATATGAGCCCTGTTCTGCATGAAAGTGTATGTAGGTTTTTTTTTTTCCATTTTAACAACACAACAAAGTTGAATTTAAGGCCCTTCTCTGACATACCTTAATTAAATCATGTTGGGACTTTTTCTGTTGTTTTTCCAAAAGAGGGGATACATACAAGCTGAATATTGAAGAACACTGGAAGACAGTATAAGAAGAATATGCTTTTTAGGACTTAGTTGGAATATCCATATCTTTTCCAAGGCTGAAATGAGGTCACGTGAGTATTATACCAGGTTTCATACCAAGTAATATTAATGACTTTTTCTAGAGGTGCATGGTTTGGGAAAGTCATACCTCGTAACACCACTTGAAATTTGAAGGCAATCCGTTCAGTGTTCCCTCCAACATATTCAGAGTTTGGAGGGTTGCACTGATATATCTTTTGCAATCTCTGTGAGGAGTAGCCATGAGGTGCTTTGTAAGTTTTAGGAAAACAGGCAAGTAAGGCTGGAAACAACAGGCTCATAAGTTTTCCTAATCAGTAATTATTTATAGCGTTTAATATGGAGAACAGCATATGAGGAGGTAATGTCTAACAATAACTTCTTTGATCAGTTGCTAATTTAGTTCTTGAATAGTAACAGGGGTCACTTTTTGAGAGGAACATTCCAACTGCTGTATTTCTGGATAGAAAGAGAAGTTTGATACTTGTAATATGCTAGTGCTGTGGAAATCCAAAGAATATTCAGAGAAGGTAACTTAACCGCATGAAGTTGTGCACAAGCAAGTTTAGCTAAGTAGATAGTATGGTGAGAGGGTCAAAAAGCCCTTGAACTTCAATATGTTCCTTCTCTGCTTGGAATCACAAAGGACTGGCCTAAACATGGGGCTTTTGTTCCGTGAGCTGTAAATAGCACAATCACTTGGTGTCTTTGTGGTTATATTTGTGTTGAGGTGTGTTTTTCCTTGTGTGCCTAATTGTTCTGCTGTCCTTGTTTAAAAGTTTTTGCAGAGTAGGAAAGCTACATGGGTTTAACAGTACTGTTATCACTGGAGCTGATCACGTCTTGAATTTAGTCTGTTTTATGGACAGGTCATAAGTACATCTGTATTCTTGATGACTTGCCCTAAAAAAGATACCTGTTTGAACCATAACGCATGTTTGAATTGCTAGAAAAAAGCTCAGGTAATGGATGCTCTTGGCACCCACAGTTCCAGGCATGCCTCCAACTGCTTCTGCGGAGGAAATGCCTGATGGCAAGATACAGTGAGTAAATGAAAGAAAGGATTGGGTGCATTAAGAGGCTAATCTTGAGGAATTAATGTATGCTGTCCTTGTTACCTGGTAGATATCCAGAAGACTAGAGACCTGTGCCTACAATTTTAAATATCTATAATTGCCTTTTTCTTTGTTGTTCTATGTAAATTTGGTGGTTGTTTTTTCTGTTTGTGTGTTGTTTTTTCTCTTTTGTTGTTTTAGCATGGCCTCTTTACAAACATAATTAGGGGATGTATTTGAGGCTGATTGGAATATTTTCATGAGAGATATTAGATCTTGGCTGTGAGAAGAAAATAATAGTGATGCCTATATCACTCATTTGTTCTGCTGAGGAACATAAGTAGTCAAAATATAAGGCATTCCTCACTTCTTACTTTTCAGTCTGTGTGTCTGGTTGCATCTGCCTTAACTCCTTTGCATGAAACCTATGTAATCTGATCTAATTTTAAAATTTTTTTTCTTTAACCTCCTTGTTGACTTTTGACATCTCACTTTGGATCTTTACAGAGCTATATGGAGATTTATGTTGTAGTTTCTGAGATCAGTGGTGCGGTGGAAAAGCAGGTGGTTGGTCAGGAGTCCTCCTGGGCAGTCTGGCTGCTTGGGAGGGATTTTGAATTTCTGTATTACTTCTAACTTGTATATAATTGGAAATGTCTGCTTATATTGTGTATATATGCTTGTATATTTGTGCACGCTGTAAATATAGCATCATTCCTTAACTTCCAGCCAGCTGAGTTAGCTGGTTAATCTAGTGGGGCAGGGGAAACTCCCAAACTAGGACAGGAGATTACTTTGATTTAATTTCAATTTTTCAATTAAATTTTAAATACAGCACTTAGTTGAAGAGTTAATAATGCTGTTTCTTAATTTTTATTTTGCCATTAATGTTACCTGACTGCACAATTATTTGATGAAATAATACAGTAAAGCTCTGTGTGTATCTGTGCAAACAAAATACAATTTCAATTTCATAATTGTTGCCATAGCAAATTTAGTATGGGAACTGTTGCTGATTAAGAATACATTTGTAGGGATCTAGTATTTATTGTCATCATCTCAAAACAGTTTGTTTTGACTGCACATGAATATTTTGAGTATTTTCTGAACATAATTTAATTTTATTTACATCATCTACAATAATTTGTAAATGTCATCATCCAGAAACCTGAGTCTGAATATTTGGAAGGCTTCTGGATTATAGCTTGATGTAAAGAAATGCCTCCAGATATATTAATAACTTTGCAAAGTGAGGTTGCATTGGAAGGAATGCTGCTTATCAAAATGGACAATGAACAAGTCTTTCCTCAAACTTTTAAGAACTGTTTAGCCTGCTAGGAACAACACATGTGAATATAATATTACATGAGGTTAAAAGAAGCTAGGAAGGAGATTTTCAGTTTAGGGATGCTACTTCTGTCAAAGCTTAATGAAAAGGAAGTATTTTCTTAGAGATGTCTTCCCAGGGCAGATAATGACACGTGACTTAGTGCATCATCTGCCTTTTCCTTTTTTCTCCAGAATAAAAATCGTCTTTTAAGAACTGTCCTTGAGCTTTCAAGCTGATCTTGTTCTTAATGTTCTACCTCAGGGGATTGGATTGCACTGTTCTGGATGACATGTGGTACATCCGAGTTCACTGCACTTTTCTACAGTTGTAGTGACTGATATCACCCTTCCATTGTGGCCTAGGAGAAGTCCAGACATTCTGCTTCAGTGTCAGTGTCTGGAGCTGTCCACTGATCTCTTTCCATGCTATGTATTTACAGCTGAAGACAACATTAGAAGTCAGTATCAGATTCAGCTGGCATGAAGTGTGAGTTCCTGTGGAGAGAGACCATTCATAGTGATAATTATGTACTTGGACAACTCCTTATTTGCTGAGGTGTCCTGTACTTGACAATTAAACTCAGAAAACGGACCAGAAAGATTGAGTAGTGGCCTTGAAAAGGACATTTTCTAAATGTCTGACAGATAAACCCAGGTCATTATCTTGATATGGGACAGGTTAGAATTAGATTAGTTTGAGGTATGACAATTTGTTTGAACACCGTTGAGAAATAGGCAGCTGGGACCATGTGGGACCAGGCTATGTGTCAAGGTAGGCAGAATTGGGATGCCCTTTGAGCTTCAATACAGAGAGCAAAATGTGAAGCCCTGAGGAAAAGGACCTGGGGATCTGGGTTGATGAAAAGCTCAGCATGAGCTGGCAATGTGCACATGCAGCCCAGACAGCAACCGAGTCCTGGGCTGCATCAAAAGAAATGTGGCCAGCAGGGCAAGGGAGGTGATTATCTCATGAGACCTCACCTGGAATACTGTGTACAGTTCTGGAGCCCCCAACACAAAAAAGACATTGAACTGTTAGAGCAAGCCCAGAGGAGGGCCACAAAGATGTTCAGAGTGCTGGAGCACCTCCCCTGTGAGGGCAAGCTATGAGAATTGGGACTCTTCAGCCTGGATAAGAGAAGGCTTTGAGAAGACCTTGTAGTAGCCTTCCAGTATATGGAGAGGGCCTCCAGGAACGCTGGGAAGGGACTATTTCCAAGGTCTTATAATGATAGGATGAGAAGTAATGGGTTTAAAGTGTCAGAGGGGAGATGTAAACTAGACATTAGGAAGAAGTTCTTTACAGTGAGGGAGGTGAAACACTGGCACAGATTGCCCGGGGAGGTTGTGGATGCTCCTTCTATGGAGGAGTTTAAGGCAAGGTTGGATGAGGCCTCGAGTGACCTGTTCTAGTGGGAGGTGTCCCTGCCTATGGCAGGGGGTTGGAACTACATGATCCTTGAGGTCCCTTCCAACCTAAACCATTCTATTATTCTAAGTCTGCAAATGCTCCATGGGTCAGGTGCCTGTGGCCCCTCTCTGCCATGTGTGAACAGGAAGAGAAATCTGTAGCTGCTCCTGGTTGAAGATGACATCTTATCAATGGCTGCAGGGACAAAGAACACTTTGTTCAGGATTGCATGTGTCCACGAGGGCCTGCTGCTTTCTGCTGGCTTCAATCACTACACTGCCCATCTGAAAAGGACTCGGGCCCTTCAGCAATACCTGGAGTATCCATCAGATGGTCAGAATGCTATTTTATTAGGCGTTGTGCAGATGGAGTACTGAAAGAGCACGTGCTTGCCAAGTGGATTTAGGCCCTAGGTTATCCAATTTCCTTCCTAGAGGGAAAGGGATTAGTGAATGTAGTCTACTGCATTTCAGTAATCTGGGAGGTTTAATGAGAATTTGCCCCTCTCTCCTGTTAATAAACAAAAATTAATTATATCTTTATATGTATATTAAGAATGTAACTGTAAGAGAAACAGAATTTGTGATCGCAGAAAGCCTTTTTAAAAAGTAAAATGCTGTTATTCTGGGGGGTGGGGACTTGCCTTTGTTTTATCATACATAATGGAGGAAACAAAATTATGTTCTCGATGGCTAGAAGTGAGAAAAAATATTTAATACACTGGGAATTTTGCCAATGAAATACAAATGTTTTTTCCCAGAATAGGTTAGCTGGCATTGTTAAAGCAGCTATATTAAAAGTAATAAAAATTATTTATGGGGCTTTTTTCATGAGGCAGTCATCTGTAATACCATAATAATGCAAGGACTACCTGTATAGTCCATATGAGCTGAATAAATGACAGTTGTTTCACTTACCTGCACCACAGCTTTGCTTAGACTTGAAAATGCAGAGTTTTTTTGCATCTGTGGTAAATACCAAGGTTAAAGAATCTAGAGGCAGTCATTCTTTTCTCTGACTTCTGAATGTCAGCCTACAAAAATACATGTTTCTCTTGTTAGAAAGTTAGCAATAAAGGCAATGCATGCAACTATACAAACCAAAAGTTGGGGCTTTTGCCAGAGTATGAGTAATTTAAGTTTGCATGGCAATATTTTCATGGTAGCTAGTTGCTGTTATTCTTAAAATAACTGGTGGAAAAAGCATGATGCATTTTGTTGCAGTATCTCATGGCAGTTCAGGGCTGTAAGAGGAGGACATGGTCATTGGCTGCTGCAGTTCTCAGATGAAATAGTGTTGGAAACAAAGGGCTTTTCAAGACAGAATGCACTCACTAAAATGGGGTTAAAAGCTGTTGTAGTCATAAAGCAAGAAGACAAAGGTTAATTGTTTCTGGTTCAGAACCTGACCTGCTGCAGGACTCTTTAAGTAAGTAATAGGCAGGAATAATTAAGACTGCATCTTTGGTCCTGTTTCTTCAGCAGGTATGTTAAGCACTTCTGATGTGGTTTCACAGAGTGTGAAAAACTAATCATCTAAAAAATTGCGAAGAAAGAAATGAAAGCTTGGCAGGTATGAGTATTAATTCTAGCTAATGAGATACACTTGGGTGTGGTTTTGTTAACTTATTTTTTTTAAGCAGTTGTAAGGTGGTGGGTTTTTTTTTACCTATTTGCTTCCAGTTACCAATTGATAATAGCTGCTCTCCTGATAATAAAATTTCATGATAATTGCACTCTTAAAAATTCCTTTGTCCTAGAAGCACTGTAGTTGTGTAGTTTTGGGAATCAAGTGCAAATTCTGATTGATAAAAAGTTTTCCTATAAAGAAGCAGAGAAGATTACGACAGGAAGATTTGACCCTATGCCCAGAAATGTGAAGTGTTCTGTTCTTACAAGAGTTTATTCTTAATTGCCTAGAATGAAAAGATGACATAAGCACCGAAGTACCTGTCTCCAAAAAAACACACTTCTAATATCTTAATATTTCATAAATAGGTTGTTGTGAAATATTTTCTCTGTTGTTGTGCTGGTTTAAGGCNGTTGTAATAGGAAATAAACCTTGTCGCTGACAAATTGTTATAAACTGAGGCATTTGAAAAATAAATTATAATTGTAGTTTTAGCTCTTATCCTTAAATATAGATGTGAAATAAATGTGACATGGGCAAATAGCCAATTGATGACCTTGTGTGAGGTCACACAACTTGAAAGAAAGTCTTACAGTTTCTGACAAACCTGGTTTCACAGGCTGCCGAGGAAAGAATAGCCTCAGAGATAGAGCACGACAGATTTATGTGATCTGAGGTTCCTTGGGCAGTTTTGTTTGTTGTAAAGGCAATGGGAACATTGTAATCTGGATGATGTCCAGTTTAAATCAAACCTTTTTGCTCCCCTGCAGCAAGTAGGAGTCCTGCCAAAGTCAGTTTGGTTTTGTGTGTGGAGATGTGAATAAACAAATGTTTGTCACGCTGCCCTCTCATCCAGTGCGTTGGATCTCCATCAGAAAAATCATTTGCTGAGAAGTTGAATCAGCTGGCAGTCACTGTACTTAGGAAGGGAGAGGGGAGGAAGAGTGGAGTTTAATTAACAATGGAAATAACACAGCAGGGGAGCAGAGAGAGTTGTTTGTCACCCTTAAAAGTAGAGGTGTAGCAAAAGAAATTTCTGCAGGAGAAATGCTCCTTCCTGTCTCAGTCGTACAATGAGCTACATGTTCCTAGTTGGGCAAGGTATTAAACTGAGGAGGTGTTTATCACAGATTTTAATGCAGTCCTTGAAAGATGAATTGTGTACCAAGAACTGTGCAGCTAAGACCAAAGCACTCTCCACCTTGTGGGAAAAAAACATCTATTGCTTCTTGAATCAAACCCTGGTTCTTCATACACTGAAACAAGTACAGTACACTTGCCTCTTTGCCCTTATGCTAAATGTGTCTGACGAAGTAATTATTTATAGGCAGCCATTTAGTTAAAACAGCAGATTTTGGAAGATGAATTTGCTTTCTTTGATTGGAATTGTAGATATTTTTATAAGTATTTGAGAGTAAAATACATGTGTTGGATAAAAAGATCCCACAAATTGAAAGCATTTGTGCAATGGATCTTGAAAAACTTAATCACTGCATATTATTTTGCCACTGCAGTCCCCTTGGATACATCTAACCTTACAGCCATGAGCAGAACCTGCACACGTACAGGCATTTGTGTGGGAGGTTCTATGCAACCATGGCAATCCTGACATGAAGCTTGTTTTAACATAGTGAAGTTTGAACGCAGTGTGTTTTTTCTCAGAATTTATTAAATAATTTATATTTCAGTCCTAAAAGATATTTTAAGTGATCCTTTGTGCTGTGTTCTTAAAGAAGATATCAAGTGCAAATTTGATTTGGAGCCTTTACTTTGAAATTAGTCTCTCTTTGAAGTACAGGTGACATGCAGTGTTATGTGGTGTTACACAATTCAAGTGTTAGAAAGACAGAAGAGAAAAATGTTCTAGGGTGTGTTAAAAGGCACATGGCTAGTAAGTCTGAGAGAGGTTTTCCTCCCCTCTCTACTCTGCCCTGGTGAGGCCGCATCTGGAATATTGTGTCCAATTCTGGTCCCCTCTGTTCAAGCAGGGAACTCCTTGAAAGAGTCCAACAAAGAGCCAGAAAGATGATTAAGGGAGTAGAACATCTCTCTAATGAGGAGGCACTGAGGAAGCTGGGGCACTTTAGCTTGGAGAAGAGGAGACTGAGGGGTGACCTCATCAGTGTTTACAAATATGTAAATGGTGAGTGCCAAGTGGATGGAGCCAGACTTTTCTTGGTGCTGCCCAGTGATGGGACACAAGGGGCAATGGGTGGAAGTTGAGGCATAGGAATTTCTATGTAAACATAAGGAAAAAATCTTTAACTGTGAGGATGATGGAACAGGCTGCCCAGGGGGGTTATGGAGTTTCCATCTCTGCATATATTCAAAACCTGTTTGGATGTGTTCCTGTGTAGTCTGATATAGGTGATCCTGCTTTGGCAGGAGTGTTGGACTAGATGATCTTTGGAGGTCCCTTCCAGCCCCTAACGTTCTGTGATTCTGTTCCATCTTAATTTTGTGGAATTCAATTCCATTAGTCTAGGTTTGTCATTGCAGATGAGGAAATTCCTTGCTTGGACAATAGGTGTTGTCTTTGGACATGTAACTTCTTTGTTTTTTTTTCATCCCACCATCATTGCCTGTCTTAACAAGGGAAATATATATGACTGTTTCTGTGTGTACAGTGTGTGAAAGATGGAGGCAAACTGCAGTTCTGTTCCTCTGCTGTCCCTGGATGAGACTTCCACAGCTAAGCATCTAGTTCCTTTCCTGAATTTGCAATTTTTTAAATGGCCTTCCAGTCATCTGACAAACAAGGACAGCAATAACTTAAGGAAATTTGGCTTCCTTTAATTGTTGAAAATAGAAGGAGTAGTATATACTATATACTGTATATACTGTAGCAATTTTAAAATCCCTCTTTTCTGGTAAAGCTGTCGAATACATCCAAGAGATGATCCAAAGCTTAAATCTAGGTGAGCAAAAAATAAAAGGCCCAAAAGCAAGCCTGTAAGGAGAGGATGCTGCTCTTTTTTTTTTTTTTTTTTTCTCCCTCCTCTCTGTGTGAATGTGTATCTGTGAAAAACAGTTGTGCTTGGTGGGTGTGTGTGTTTGGGGTTTTTTTTATCTTGTTTCGGTTGGGGTTTTTTTTTGTTTTAAGTATGAATAGTATCTGTTTTGCTTGTCAGAACCCTGTTATTTCAAGTTATGATTTTGAACTTTAAGAATTATGTCAGCAATTGTTGAAAGTAGTGAAGTGAAATAAAACGTAGAAAGTTTTTGTATTAGGGACTTTGGCATGAGAGGTGAATATTGGTGAAAAAATAGAAAAGAGAAGCATTTGAAAAAAGTATGATGAAAGACATGAATCTCTAGGTGTGAGGCACTTTCAACATTACTCATCATCATGAGGTTTTTGTACAATCTTATTTTTGGTGCAATTTGAAAATGTGGACAGTCAAAATGTTTTAAGAATTTGAAATACATTGGAAAATAGCAAGTCCGTGGTGAAAAGAGGATTGTTTTAACAAGTTGTTGCAAAACTCCATGGTTGTGTAGCTGTGCTGGTTTGAGGCTAATTGGAATATTTTACTGAGAGAAATTAAAATCCTTAGCTGTGAGAAGAGAGGAAAACCAAGAAGCAGCAGTAACCTATATCACTTGTTCTTCTGCTGAGAAGCACCAGTAGTCAAAATACAGATAAGACACTCACTTCTCATACACTATTCAGTTAGTTCTCACTACTTTTCCTTTTCTCTGGTGGTCTGTGTGGTGCCTTAGCTCTAATCCAACCTAACTCTTTATTTTCCCTAACCTTGTCATTTTTTTGACATCTCACCTCGGATCTCTCCAGATCTATCAAGTGAGATATACCGGGTTGATCTGGTTATTTCTGAGGGGAGGAAAGGAGGAAGGGGGGAGGATGTTTGGCTTAGGAGCCTCCTGGCAATCTGATTGTTTTGGGAGGGATTTTGTGTTTCTGTATTACTTTTAATATGTATATAACTGTAAATATTTGTGTATATTGTGTATATATATGCTTGTAAATTGTGCTAAGCTGTAAATATAGCATCATTCCTTAACTTCCATCTGGCTGAGTCTAGTCTGGGGGAATTCATTGTGTGGAGGGCATGGGTAACTCCCAAACCATCACAGTAGCTCATGAATAAGCTTTCTGTCACAGAAACTAGCTTATGCCTTTTTCCTTGCCTTTTTGCCTGTATGTGGATTTATGTTTGGGTGATTTTGAGCATTTTCCTGTGTGAGGAGGCATCCTATAGATTGGGGAAATGCTGTCTTGGAGCATTTTCAGGTATTGCTGAGGTATTGCTGGTTTGATCAAGTAGAGTATGTCAGGTATGATGCCTCTTTAGCCTGAATAGAATATATTGATGTGTTCAATACCTAAAGATGAATTTTAATATTAAAAAAAAAAAGACGTAGGGTACTCCGGTTGTTCTTCCTGTCCCTCACTGCTTCTGATGACAGAGTTAACATACATTGCAGATGACAGACTCATATCCTGTGTAGTCTATAAACAAATCAAAACCAAACACACCCACAAACAGCCTTGGAAGCTAGAGAAATGCTACTAGGTTTTTTTGTTTGTTTTGGGTTGTGGGTTTTTTTGTTAGAAGTAAGGAATTATAAATGAGTCAGATGATTCTTCCCCTCTTCCGCATTGTACATTTTGTGATAACATGCCATGCATGCCAGATCTCACATTTGCAAATCTAAGCTGATGTTTTAAGAACATCACTAGGGAGAGTCATATGCTTCCACTGATGAAGTCAGCTTCACAAAACTTTTCCATGTGTTCCAGAGAACAGAATTTAACTTGTTTTAAGTTCTGGCTCTGGCTTTTAATAAAGGAAGAATGGAGAAGAGACAATTGATGTTTCTTGAACGTAAATAAAAGCAAGATCAGCTAAGATGATGAGATTTTGAGTCTTTTTTTCTTCCATTCTTAAATAAGAAGTGAAAGCAGCTAACAATCAGTAAACATTTATGTATGGGACTCCTGGTCCTTTCAGAGGAACTGGCCAATTGCTGGGTATAATGAAATGTTGTATCTCTGCACAAGATGTTACTGTGCTTAAGTCCCAAGCAGTTTTGATAACATCCTGATACATGTTGTCTGTCATAGAATCAGTTAGGGTTGGAAGGGACCACAAGGATCATGTACTTTCAATCCCTCTGCCATGGGCAGGGACACCCTACCCTAGATCAGGCTGGCTAGAACCTCATCCAGCCTGACCCTACATTATTTAATATATTTATCTGCTTTTTTGAGCTTTCCTTGTGAATCTAATCATTCTAAATCCAGACTACAAGAAATACTACAAATCATGCAAGTTTAGAATATGCAAAGAGGCTGATTTTATTTAATGCAGAAAGTAGTACCGCTTCTCAGATTTTATTTCTTAATTTCAGGGAGACTGAAGGAAACAAGTGTAAGACATAAGGAGAACTGTAGAAAAGGCAGCTCCTGAAAGTATTGAAACTGAGCTTGGCTTTTGTGAAGACAAGTCTTGCATGCTGGCTAGTTTTGAAAATGGATTAGATTTCAAATCACTTTTGCACATAATCGCTCCCTGTCTTTAATGCAGCATGTTTACCCTGTTTGTGAGGGATGGTGGAGCTGTTTAGTTTTAAAGGTTTTGAAGTAGGACCTGTTTTTCTAGTTCTTCTAGTAAGTAAAATCTAGCATACTTCTAAAATAACTAAAATGAAAGGGACCTTTTGTCTATTGATCTATTAATAAGTGGAAAACTTAGTAACAGCAGATAGCTTTGTAGGTCCTTGCTTTTAAAGTCAGATACTGAAAACCGGCAAATAGATGAAAACAAAATTAATTTACAAATTAAATGACATTTCTATGTCTGGAGGAAGTTTGGCAATAAGAATTCAAATCACTTACACAATGAAACGGAAGTTGGTTTGTGTAAGAAGATAAGAAACCAAAATAGACTTTGACTTGTCACAGATACCATGTGTATTCTTCAAATATATAGATGCATATTTTCTGTTTTCAGCATATGTGAAATAACCATTGTACGAGTTCAGCGGTTTGCTGAACTGATTTTACCCTTTTATCCAGAACGATTTCCTACTCAGTACATAGTGCAATGTGATACTGTTAGTTTTCTGATTATACTTTTCCTATTAGACTTTATGTATTAGTGATCTGTATTTTCTTCAGTGTGTGTGATGTATGCAGTATCAAGAAAATGAATGATGAGCCTGGTTTGGGGGAAAGGAAAACAACAAAAAGTTAATGCTGTCTCTTTTTTCTAATTTCAGGGTCCACTTATAGTGTTCTGTCAATAATGCCTTCTGATTCTGAAAGCAGCAGTTCTCTGAGTAGCATTGGTGAGTAAAGTATGAATCTGTCAGCTTCATAAGTGTGTATTTTGGGAGCTGGGAGAAAAAAATTGAAGGTTGCTTCTTGCTAGAGTAGAGGAATTCTGGTCATAAAGTCAAAGTAGTAACCATGCATCTTCACCAAGAAAAAGTATACCCGTTCTGTAAGAGTGCAAGTTAAACCTTTTCATGGCTATATACAACCGTTGCCAATAAAATCTCTTATACTGGGGTGTATTAAATGATATACTCAGCTAGTCTTAGAACTACTTAGGAAAATGATGTAAAAATGACAATGTTAGGATTATACAAGTTTATGCAAATAAATTATATATGCGTGCGTATATATATAGACATGAAAATTGCACTCAGGAGTAAAAGATAACATAGAAATTTAAAATATTATTAGCCAAGGTCATAGGGAGTCTTTTAAACTTTTGGAAGTGACTGCAAGCTTTAACCCTTTTTTCCCCTGCCTGTGATGAATTGCTTTATTTTCTGTGTTAGCCGTCAGTTTTCCTCATCTTTGCTTTCACAATAGAATTCATTTGTATAATCCACGTAAAAGTCATTTGCTTGCATAGAGCATGTAGGCTCTTGTATATTTAAAGTTCCAGTGTTGCGTCGGGCATTTCTACACTTCCCTGACAGCACCAGGCAAGTCAGTTGTCTGTCTAAGGATGTGGGTAGGTGTCTATTGCAGTCACTGAGTTGAACTTTTAGCTTCAGCATGCAGGAACAAGAACTATTTGCTGAAAATACATGGGACTGTGACATGTTAGTTTGATTTTTATCAAGAGCACACTTGAATACTATTACCTGAAGGAGGGGTATGATTTAATTAGCTATGAATAAATTTGGACTGAAAACGGGAAGAACCAAGTTTTTACAATTTTAGGACAGCCAGAATGAAAAAAAAAGCCTTCCAAAGAAGGGAGTTCAGTAAGTTTGTGGAATAATTGGATGAAATAATGCCTGAGAGAGAAGATGCAGGTGGTCCTTTTTGTTTTCATATTCCTGATTTTAAAATGAAACAGTACACTTAGATGTATATGGGTTTTTGGGATTTTTATTGTTGTTGTCTTTCCGATTTTTGTAACTCAGTTAATGCACTGTCTGTTGCACTGTACTTCTAATATTTTGGAAATAAAAAGGTAGGCAAGTAAACAGCTGGTGTTTGCTATTATGAAGAGAATGTTTTCTTTATCAGTGACCGCTTGCAAGCTACAGATCTCTTTTCAAATCCATAGCCTGTTCTCTGAAGACAGGTCTTGCATGTTTTCAGTTTCATTAATTTCCTTGACATAGGATCTCATTCAAGTGTGGGATTCTTGTCTCTAAATAGCTATTTAGAAGTTGACATGTACCTTGTGAGACATCCGTTATTCCCATGTATGAGTCAGAACTGAACTCATTCCAACAATATTTTGTTCGTACATTGGAACATCGAAGCTCTTACTGAATCCTGATTTGTGTATTTTACCTAAAGAACCTGTCCTTGGAAGTATTTTGTGCCTTTGGTATGTGCAGTAATCAATTAAGTAACCCACTATTAAACAAAACTCATGATCTAGGTTTTCCTTAGTTTCAATCCAAGTGATTAAAGTGAGTTAGATATTTAGTCCATTAACTGCCAGGGAAAGACTTGTTCGTTTTGTAGTCTATAACCAGACTTGTTATTAACGAGTATCACTTGTTAATAACAAGCTTTTTTCCCCAACTGATTTTTCCTCCCTTGCATCTTGTTCTGAAAGGGATATTTTCAATGTGATAATATCAGTAGTAAGATTTATTTGCTTAATAACCAATGTATCCTAATAGGCAATTTACAAGTCACTGTAACGCCAGAGTCAGATTATTTCAATAGTGACTGATTAGTTGGATGACAGATCATTGTAACTGCCTGCCAATTCCCTAAAGGCTTCATATAACTACTTTGAATGGAATCCCAACAAATACTACCTTGTTAGTGTGTTTCAGGAATTTCATACACATCTTCCCCTCACTTTATCCCCATCTCCCAGGAATGCATTGTCACGTGGGTTATTCTATGCAGTGGAAAGCCTAAGTTTAATTTGTGAAATGAATGCATCAGTGACAAAAAACAAATAGCTTCTTGTTTAGAGACAATGTAAGCTTTGGAACATACTCTATTCAACACTGATAACTGTACGTATATATGAAGCAGTGTTTTAATTTCCCCCCTCACATGGACCATCTTGATGAAGCTGAGAAAGGGATATATTTTATTATTTCTGAGAAAACACATATTTAATGAATTTTTATTTCTGGTCTACCTTGCTTCTGTTTGTCAAAGAGCTGAGGAACACATTTACACGTTTGACTCTTCAGAAGAAATGAAAAAGTTATGTGGGGCACAAATTAAGCCCAGATAAGGAAACAGAGAGTGTATCTTCTAACTAGGAGAGATAATACAGTCTTTCATTTGTAGTCTTTGAACTCCATAGTTCATCAAAGTAACTAGAGAAGGATATGCCCATGTACTCAGTCTTTTCTTTCTAACCTTAGTCACCCGAGGTATTGTTGGAGGTAGTTTCTGTGGCCAGCAGTTTTTCTTTAAATGATCTTGTTCTGAAATACCTTCCAAATAAGCCAACGTTGTGATACTGATACAGTATCACAGTATAAGCAAGGTTGGAAGAGACCTCAAAGAGCATCAAGTCCAAATAAAATTCTATATGTTTTACAACTGTCCTGGGTTTCCAAGTTAATTTATGAGGATGACATAAATAGCAATGCACTTATTTTCAGAAAAAAACCTCCCAGGTCTGTCTTTTGTGTTTTCCTTGACATTCAAAATAGGTTTAGACGACAATATTTTCTTTCTCCCTTCTGCTTCCTTACTTTCCTTTCCCAGGTGTTGGTAAAGTTTGTGCTATGCATGTAAAATAGATGGTTTTAATGGTACTGAAGGCAGATACTCAGTGATGATTTCCAGAGGAGATACAATATAGACTACTGTATTATCTCCATCCCACCACTGTGCTTCAGCTGTACCTTTTTGCCCACAAAGGAGCAAATCTTCCTTAAGTTGTCATGCCCTGTCTGTATTTCCTTTCTCTTTGCTCATGGCTGATGACAAAGATTTTTGTGTGTAAACAGATATATCTTTCATCTGCCTACACTCTGTGCCTGGCAGATTCTCTGAATGGAACTACAATCCTGCATCTCTGACATCAGAATAATTATTTACAGAGATTCAGTGCCTGACTTGCCAGGCACTGAGCAACAGTGTCACCAATAAGACAGTTACACATGACAGTCACTGGCCAGTCTCCCACTTGAATGCTCATGATAAAGGAGAGCAAAAGAATACAGAATAAAGACTCCCTTTGGGGGCTGGAGGGGGAAGTGCCAGTTTGTGTAGTGCAATCAGTCATTTGACATTTGTAATTTTGAAGGTAAGTGCTCACCAAGCACTCTATCTAGCCCTGGACAACTGTCTCTAGGTGGTCCTGCTTGAATGGGAAGGTTGGAGGAGATGTTCTTTCTGTACCCCAGCAGATAATTTTCTGGAGATTAAAGGACAGATGGAAGGCCTGTGTTCTGAAAGATTATCTGAGGATGATCATAGAATCAGGCAGATGAGAGAGACCTTCAAGATCATCCAGTCCAACCTATATCATATCGGACAAATACTACCCTACTTACAGAATACTTAAGCCAGAAGTATCAACATTTTTTTTTCCTGTGGGCAGTAGTAACACAGTGTCCTTGTTAGTTTATCTGCATTTCTCAATTATTTACTCATGATTTCCAGCTTTTTTTTTTTTTTTTTTTTTTTTTACTTTCCTTGCTTCTTTTTTCACTAGACAAGTTAGTTTTCTGGCCGATGTTGCCTAAAGAAGCCTCTCTAAATTGACTTTAAAAGGTATGTTTCAAGACTCTTGATACGCAATACTACTTGCACAGCCTCCAGTACATACTACTGACCTAAGCAATATGATGCCCTGACAGGATTGTAATATCTGGAATCAAGCTATTTTTTAACTGAGTCTAGAACCACAGTAAAACTTCACAGTTTTCTTCAGTGTTTAAAAAACCTAGTTCTTCCTCACCTCCTCAGTGCACAGGTTTTGGGGGATTTATTTTTGGTTTTTTTTATTTGTTTGTTGTTTATTTGGTTTTGTGGGTTTTTTTTGTTGATGGTGAGTTTTGCTTATTAGGATTGCTTGTTGTTGTCAGTTTGGGTTTTTGGGTTTTTTTGTTTGTTTTATAACGTCTGATAAAAATCAGCAGCTGGCTTGCAAGAGTCAGGCTATGACTCTTTCATGATGAGTTTTTAACAGAAGGGTGTTCTCTAAGATCCTAATGAGAGGATTTTTTGAATGGAAAAAGCCTTCAGTTCTTCCACATAAAATTTTCTTCATTCCACAGTCTCTTTGCATTGTTTTAATTACAGCTGTCAATCTTGTATCCTTATCATTCCACATGGCATTTTAACAACTTCTAACTTTTTTATCAGACTATTATTTTTCCAGCTGTTCAGTTCTTTCAAAATAGTATTATTCTTTTAGTCATAAGCGTTTTCTCCTCCTCACCATTGTTCATATTACTGCCTTTTCCTTTGGGAATTTATATACCAGTCTGTAATAAACACCACCATTTGCACTACAATTTTATGTCTTTTGCTTCCAGCCATCGTGATTCTATCCCCACCAAGCTCATCCAGCTTTGACAGTATCTCCTTAATGCTTTGTTAGATTATCAGCCTGACAAGCTATTTACAGATAGTTTATCACTAATTGCAATTCAAGTTACTTAGTCTGCAAAGCAAACATCACTCTCCTCCTATCAGATGGTAATGCCTACCCAAAGTGTACTCTTTCGTTTCCCATTTTCATGTTGGTCATTTTGACAGCTGTCCTTTTATGTTTGTTGTGATTTCAGTTTATTGCTTCATACTTTCTGCAGCTGTATATAACAAAGTAATTGTTTGTGATACTCTCTCAGTTGAAGATAAACACTCATTCTTTATCTGAAAGAGTGTTTTGTTTATTTCTTCCTGGCAGTTTACAGGCCATCTCTTAGATTTCTTTCCTTTTTACTTTCTCTCTCTCTCTCTCTCTTTTTTTTTTTTTTTTTTTCCTGTGGAACACAATTTATATTTGGTAAATATAAATTAACACTTAACACATTAGCAAAGGAACATGTAAAAATATTGCTGTATTGTAGTGATTGCCTTTGACATTCCACCTCCTTGCCAATCAGTCTCTTTACAGTCATTTTCCTGTAACATTTGATCTCAATGATTAACTAAACCTCTCTGTATAGATTTATTTCCTATGTAATTTTCTTGTCCTTTGATCCGAATAATACCTGTTTAATTTACTGGAAGTGAGACTTTTAATATGGGAAACAAACATCTTCTTCCACTAACTTAAAAGCAAGTTCACTCTCCATCTATTTTAGTCTGTTCATGAATCATATGGATGCCTTCAGGATTGATCCTTAATACCTTGACCTACTTTTCAATGTATTTGTTAATAACTTTCTTCTCTTAAGTAATCACTTTAAATAGCTTTAAGGGATTTTCACTGACTTCTATGGTGTTCATTTCAAGACATCTCTCAGTTGCAGTGTAGTGTTCACTTCTGTCACATCAGAGGTACTCAAGAATTACTCCGTGAATGCGATGCCCTGTTTGTTTGGTTTGGTTTAAAAAAAAAAGTCCAGAGAGACATTGAGATTATTTTTGGCTTTTGTTTGGGTTGGAGTTTTTGCCGGGGGTTTGTGTAGGTTTTTTTGGTTGTTATTTGTATGTTAACATTTAATGTAACAAAAGAGTTTGCTTCTTCATCTCCCTAAGTTCTCTTGATTCTGCATACATGTGGTTTAAGAACTGCTAATGAATAGCTGTGTACCTCATAATACTTCGTTTGCTATATCATGATCTTAATATTTCGCAGCTTGTTGGAGAGATTTCTGAAGATTTGGTTAGTCTATATAATGTTTTGATTGGAAGTACAGCATGTGTGAATATCCATTTCCTGCACTGCAGACAGCATGTCTGCAACACTGTGCCTTTCAATACTCCCTAAGGCTCCTTACCAGCCTGTACATTCAGGAAATCAATTTTGTCAGCAATTTTCTTTTGGGCCTATAAAACAGTATGGTGAGGTGATGCTCACAACTTCTGTGATGGAGGTGGTGTGGAGGAACACGTGCTGGTGAAGCCTCATATCATTGGTTGGTGCACAGCAGTTGATCCTAGATGTTGTCCTCTTAGGGTTTGGATTGGACAGTTTTGTCTGGGTCAGTGCATTCAGTGCGCAGTTGTAAGCCTGGTGAATGTAGAGTTTGAACTCTCCCACCAGAAAGCTCCCAAGTATTCCAGTTCAGAAGCTTCAGCTGTATTTTCCTTAGTCATGACAAAGAATTGTACTCTGTGTGTAATGTTAGTGAAGTTCAGCAAGGACCTTTTGAATGGGCCCATCTGCTGTTTTCCCTTACCGTTCTTGCTGGCTTTGCATATTAGATGGTAGATTCTCTTTCATGTTCATCTTTCTAGAATCACTATTCAGTTCTTTCTGAAGTCTTAAAATTATTGATGCTGAAAGTTTGTTTTACATGCTGAGTTTGTTTAGATTGTTATATTCCACATTAAAACAAATACTGAATTGCTACCCATTCCTTTGTTCTTGCATATTTCATGATCCTCACCGCTTTTGTAACCCATTGGGCTTTTTGTCTGTTGGACAAAACTGTTTCCACAGTTCCTTATCTTACCTTTCAGTTTCTTTTCCTCAGTGTACTGCTGCTTGTTTTTACAGATGTTTTATTTCACCTGCATGCAAGTCTATTCTGTGGTCTCTACTATTTCAAGACCACTTCAAAAGGTAGATCTGAAAAATGTATCTAAATGATAAATTCTTCTATGCAGAAGTCGTCCTCATAAATTATTGAAAGAAAATAAATATTTTAGCACATAGATTCATAGAATGGTAAGGTTGGAAGGAGACCTCAAGGATCATCTAGTTCCAACCCCCTGCCATAGGCAGGGACACCTCCCACTAGCACAGCTTACTCAAGGCCTGGTCCAACCTGGCCTTGAACACCTCCAGGGAGGGAGCAACCACAACCTCCCTGGGCAACCTGTTCCAGTGCCTCACCACCCTCACTGGAAAGAACTTCCTCCTAACATCTAGTCTAAATCTCCCCTCTGCCAGTTTAAACCCATTGCCCCTAGTCCTGTCATTGCAAGATCTTATAAATAGTCCCTCCCCAGCCTTCCTGTAGGCCCCTTTCAGATACTGGAAGGCTACTCTAAGGTCTCCTCGAAGCCTTCTCTTCTCCAGGCTGAAGAGCCCCAACTCTCTGTCTGTCCTCGTAGGAGAGCTGCTGCAGCCCTCTGATCATCTTTGTGGCCCTCCTCTGGCCCCTCTCCAACACTTCCATGTCCTTCCTGTGCTGGGGGCTCCAGAACTGCACACAGTACTCCAGATGGGGTCTGACGAGAGCAGAGTAAAGGGGGAGAATTACCTCCCTTGCCCTGCTGGCCACGCTGCTCTTGATGCAGTCCAGGACTCGGTTGCTGTCTGGGCTGCATGCGCACACTGCAGGCTCATGTTGAGCTTTTCATCAACCCAGACCCCGTGTTTTTGTACATAGGCATAAATCTTTATTTCCTGAGTTAGGGGAGAAAGCCTGTTGCTCATCCTTTCCAGTGTATCTGACAAGTCTTTTTTAAAAATGCTTTGTATCACAATGTGCTAGGCCATAAAGTAAGTTTTCTAAACATTCCTGGTGATTTTATTTTTTATGAAAGAAAACAATGAAAAAGGCTTGACAGTACAATGAATATTCTCTTTGTTTGCAAGCAGGAACAGGCACAAATTTGTAAGATGAGTTTAAAACTTGTGGTAGAATTCAGGTGTTCTGTCTACTTGTGACCACTTCTGTTTTGCATGAGTTGAACCTTTCATACAACTGTATTTCTTAGAGTGGTGAGTTCTTACTATAATTTGAAATCGGTTCATAACATTTCTTAAGAGTAGCTGTTTTCTGCAGCTACCCATTTTTCCACTTAAGCATTATATGGAGTTGGCATTATGGTATGTCTTGGTCAGTTTAACAAGTTTCCCAGCCCTCTTTATCGTGTGTTTGGTTTTTTGGTTTTTTTTTTTTTTTTTTTCCTTCAAGAAGTGTGCTACCATATCCCTAAATCCGAAGCTAAATAGTGGACTATAATTTACGGAAGATATATTTGCTCTTCTATACAGCATATGATGGATTTCCTGCAAAATTTTACTTTAGATTAAGTCACTGCATATTCAGGACTTAATGCATGTGCTGTGTCATGCACAAAAAGCATTTTGCTCTCATGGCACATCCCTGCTGTCAGATGCTTCAGTGAGTTGGACTACCACTTACCTGGAGGCTGACCAGGAAGGCGACTTCAATACAATTGGCCTCTCAAAACCCAAGTGTAGCTCACATGAGAAGTGAGTTGTGCAGGCTGCCAAAACAGATAAATGAATTGCACTTGGCCAAACAGGCAGTAAATATATTTTCACAAATGCAGGTTGTCTGGGAGAGCAGGTGAGTTACTGCAGGGTGGCACAATAGAGATTTAGCCTTCAGGCTCATACATTTTAAGACCAGTTTGACTGGTTAAAGTGCAGAAAGGAAATACTGTTGTGTCAAACTTGCAGGCAAATAGAAAAATAAACCTCACAAACCAAAGCTGTAAGCACTTCTCTACTACTGCATCAAGATGTCAGATGCAGTAAAGGCGTTTAGCATTCAACTATAAAAGCCTCTTAAAAGGATATGAAGACTATCTCTTGGCATTGACAACAGTGCCGTTGCACTTGAAATTGATGTATTTGTTGATGTACTTGTAAAAAGTGACAAGTTAATGAAAAACAGCCTTTTGTAGTTGTGCTGGTTTGAGGCTAATTGGAATATTTTACTAGAGAAAATTATAGGCTGTGAAGAGGAAACAGTGGTGATGTCTACTTCACTCATCGGCTTGCTGAGATGTTTAAGAATAAGAACTCGAAACATAGATAACACAGTGTCTCAGGATGGCAGTCAGTCTATGTGGCACAGCATCTCAGGTGGTCTAGCTTCTGGCTTCTCCTCTCTGCTGAGTAACCTCACTAAGCACTTATCTTCTGACCCCCCCATGCCGATTCTCCAAACTCACCTTGCGCGTAAGGCAAGCCTTGGGGTAAGGTATAGGGGTGGGGAGAAGGTGGAAGGGTGGTTGGGAGCCCCTCCTGGGGTCTCTGATCTTTGGGAGGGGTGTTGTGTTTCTGTCTTACCTTTTACCTTGTATATTTCTGTAAATATTCCTGTATATAGTGTATATATCTGCTTGTATATTGTGCTAAGCTGTAAATAGAGCTTCATTCCTTAACTTCCAGCTGGCTGAGTTCTAGTCTGGGTCATTTTACAAATTGTAGGGGGGTGGTGAACTCCCAAATGGTCACAGTAGTACTAAGGCAAATACTTGTGCATTATTTGAGAAGACTTCTTTACTAAGACTAATTAACCTGTCCTTATTTAAAGCACTCTTTTCCTTCTTGGCATATTTTTGGGACAGTGTGCACAAGTATTCTCCTTGCTTGAAAGATATTCCCACTGGGATACTGTCAAATGTGTGGGGGAAGAGGTAGAGGAACAAGTAACTCTTGCTTCCTTGTGCAACATTTTAGGTTCCGGTAGCAAATATTGCATGCCTGTGTGGAATTTGTGCAGTGAACATAGTTCATGGAACTGCTGCTAGGGTTTACACTGATAGTAGTGATGTTCTGTTGTTAATCTAGTGCCCTCTTCTGCAGGTGAAGTACACCAGCCTTGTCCTTCCTCTTTCAATTATATTTTGATTGTAAGCAGCCCCAGGGTGACAGATAAGCTTTTGAACTTCTCTGTAAGGAAGAGCTGGATTGTGTGTATTTTGATGTGGCCTGAAGTGAGAAGCTGTGGAGGTTGCTACAGAATTTACCCAAGACCATGCAGTCTGTCAGTGCCTGAATTAGGTTTTACTGCCTTCACCTTTTCACTTGTTCATGAAATTCTCTGCTCATTGGTGTGTCCAAAATACTCTGAATGAATGCATATTCTGAATTTTTCATCTGTCTGTCTGGTTTTTTCCCCCCTATTTATTCCCTATATCAGGAACCTAAGATAGTGAATTTGTATTATTACTAGTTTCTGCATAATCTTGCCTTAAAAATTAGCTGGAATGGTTCTTTATTTTTAAGAAAGGAACTATTAGCCCTTGTAGATGAAGGGGCTCTATCTGGATGAAGGAGTGAAGAAAAGTAGTAGGAGAAAGCCTAAATGCAGCTTCCATTGAGATTTTTTTTTTTTTTGGGGTGATGTGAGTTTCTGTCTTTCTGCAGAATGCAGGCTGCTGTTCCTGCATTTTTTTATTTCTTCAGTTTCCTGTTTAGCACATTTACACACATTATTATGCAGTAGTTAGAGCAGAACAGTCTGCTCAGAAATTCTCACTATAGAATTGCAGTAACAGCTGAAAGTAATAAGAACAGGGATCCTGTTACTCTAGATGCTATTTGTATGGTAGCAGTTTTCTTGGTGTGGAAACTTTAAAGCATGGATAGTTCTACTTAAAATTTGGAGGGATTTTTTTCCTTCCAGAAAGGCAATCCTTCATCTCATTAGCATTTGATCAGATGAAATAACATGGTCTTAAATTCTTTAAATTTGCTTTGAAAGCAAATTATCAGAGAGCATTATTTTACTATTGTGCTTTTTGGTTCTTCATTTTAAAAGTAGGCATAATGAAGGCACATCCTAACAAGTTAATACGTGTGTCAGCAACTTGTTTCAATTGTATAATTATGCAAACATTTTCTAGAATTTCTCTCTTGGGTAGAAAATAGTGATATGTATAAATTTAGTACTTTCAGATCTATGACCTGTATCTTTCAGTTGATTCTCGTGCATCTGGGATTAAAATGAATAGACCAAAAATTACAGTTGAGTCATTGTCAACATGTGAAACACTATACTAGACTCATCTCTCAGGTGGAAGAAGACCTTTTTGTATTGGTATAGCTGTCTGAGAGAACAGTAAGCACCATCTTTCAGCTCTGATATTAACAAAGTTGAAAATTAAAAAGTCTTGCAGAGCTCTTTAATGTATCTTTACCCATTGGAGGAAATCTGCTGTGTGGTCCTGTTGGTTGCAGTGACTGTAATTTACTCATTTTAATGAGTGTCGATAGAAACAAAGCCTATTTCTCATGATTTGTTGAAAAGACAGATCTTTAACTTCATGTACTGGGTCATAATTTGCAACATGTAAAAACATGTGAATTAAGCTAAAAATAGAAGTTGGCAGTAGCTTGTACCAGAATAGTATGCTGCTAGATAAAGGAAGAGCTATAGAGCCCCTGTGCTGTAGTGGTTTCTCTGAGGTGGTTGGGGTCAGTAGGTGAAATTAACTTTTTTTATTTTTAAAGCAAGAACATGGTTCTTTATTGGAAATAACTTTGTATCTGTGACTGCTCTCATTATGGTTGTTTCTGAGGTCTTTGCAGTTATGACTGCAAATTTGCCTTTTGGATAACTTGTAAATTAATGAGTGAGCAAGGAACTTAGGCGTGCGGATTAAGTTGCAATGCATGTAGGGCCTTTCTGCTCACATGGAATCTGACTGTTACTCGTGTCAGCTCACTGATGACTTTCATGACTTGCATAATTTTTGAACAGGATTCTACAATGAAAATAAAAACTGAAAACCACAGTGTTGTTTTTTTTTTTTTTTAGATAGGGTTGACTTGAGTGAAGTTGCATTGTTCTTTTGAGGAGTGTTCTGATTGCTAGATTTTTTTTTTTTTTTTTTTTCCCCCACCTTGGTCAGGTACGACTGGAAAACCATCATCTCCACCACCTGTAATAGATGCAAGACAGATGAGTGAGAAGCTAGAGACGATACTATATCAGCTCCGACAGGTAACTCGAGAGAGGGATGAGCTGCGCAAACAACTTGCTCTTTCATCTCCTGGATCAACTTTTGATGACTGCAGGTAAAAAAAAAAAAGTAAATGTAACATTGTCTTTTAGTCCTCATTAGCGTTTTCAACTGCCTTGATTGTTGCTTCCCTGTAAAGAAAACAGCAAGATAGTATAGATATTACAGTGTGTATTTGTTGCTTGTAACCTACTTGCAGCTTGGTGAGATGTACATATGTAGGTGACCGCATCCAAGTTTCAGAGCTGCCTGTGAATCTCTACTCCCACTTTCTCCAGCAATTTTGCACCAGGAATGAGAAGAGTAGGACTTGTCTTTCTGTTTGGAAAAGAAAGCAAACAAGCTGTTTAGGCTTCTTGAGTTATTTGTGGGAAGAGAAAGATGACAGTGGCTCAAGCATTTATTGTTTTGAAAGTGAGAGAGAAGGAAATAGATCTGAATACTTGGCTGTAGGACAGAAATCAGGAAGAGTTTAAAAAAGTTCAGCTATTGCCATGTTTCTGCAAGGAGAGAGGTTTGGACTCTTGTTGAGGGGGAAGTAAATGTTCTTTAGGGGATACAATTTCTCATGGCATAGCATCAACATGCTGAGAAAAAGGAGCTCTCCTCCACTGAGAAATTATGGGTGTTGCCAAATTAAAATAATGTATCCTAAAAGTCAGTTAATGGACAACAGTCTTACGTAGCTCATTCAGATTGGAGGATTTATAAATTACGAAGATGGTATTCAGGGACATTATGAGTTAGTTGTAGGTATGGCTTTTTTTTGGGTAGAAAACAGAATTGATTTATTTTAGAGGGTTAAGGATTGCTAAAATTTATACATGTGACTTTGGCAGTACTGAGCCATTTTGCCTGCAGTAAGAACATATAAGAAAGATTTTTTGAATATTGGAAAAAGTCTGTCTGAAATAAGAGCAAAGAACAGATTTTCTGGGTCTTGCTGCCATGATGTATTGCTTTTCTGAACTTCAGTGTGTTGTTGTTGGTATCTATTACTTCATCAACTCTATCTGTATGTGGTCAGGTCGTTAATTAAACTTTTTGTCCTTATGAGATAAAGTCAAGATTTGAACCAATAAACTGGAATGGAGAGATTATCAACATTTAATTCACTTCTTAGCTAGTCATTTTAATACCTCCTTCCTCCTCTCATGAGTTCTGAGTGCTGCTCTAAGAGTGTTGTGTTCTGAGAGTTCTGGGGGTGAGAGAAAAAGGTTTTCAAATGTCAGGATCTTATGCATAGCTTCCAGTTGCTTATTTATACAGGGCACTTTCTTATTTGAAGTCACTAAAGCTTAGGCACCGAGGATTTACAGTTCACGATTATGTTCTCCTTAGTCCAGGATGCTATTAATAAAGTTCTGATGAGCTATCTAGTCTTTAATTGTCAGATTAATCTTTTGCTGCCAGTGTAAGGTTTGTATGTTATGGTAAATATAAATGTTTACAGCTTAAAGAACAACTCATCAAAAGAAACATTATATTTGGGCAGTGCTTGGACAGCAAATGTCAGATGAAGGATACTGCCTTACAGACAAATCTTTAAAGAGTGGGAGATGAATAAAGTTTATTAGTAGACTTTTTTCCCTTCAGTATAAAAGCAACTGCTCTTCACATCCATACTTAGGTTTCCAGAAAATTTTCTTGTGTGTTTGTTCTGGTTTGGGATTTTTCACTTCTTTTTGCATTCTTTCTTCACGTAAAACTAATCTTCATCTTTCCAAGGGTCAAAGGCCAAATACTACAGACTGTTATGTGAAAGCTGAAAGATTATTTTTCAGATGGTGACTTTTACCACCCAGAAATGGCTGTTGCTTTCCTGGATGTATATGCTGCTTTAACCATAGCTGTGCCAGGTGGTGTAGAGGCGAATCTTGACATGTCTCACAGTGGTGTGCTTCAAAACAGTTGGAGCTTGCAGTGTAGTCATAGGCTAGGCTAGGCTGTGCTGTGCTGGCTGTGAAGACTGGCAGTTGCAAAACTGAGCTGTTTTCCAAAATGAGTGTTGACTAAGTGTAGAGTGGTGGAAGAGGAGCCACAGAAGTGAATTGTGATGTGCTGAATCAGATGGACATGTGTCATCCTGCTGGACAGAAGTAGGATTGCTTATAAAATGTGTCTGTCACTTGACAGTGACTGTATGTGTGCACGTGTTGTGGTGATTAAGCAAGGATTTGACCAAGTAATTTATTGTGCTCAAGGTGTGCTTTATAGACTTAAAACTTGCTATTCTTACTACTTATGTAGTAGTAGAAGAGAACTGCAATACAGGTAAAACCTCTGAAAACTGTCTTTTGAGAAGAGACAAAATGTTTGTGTAATCTGGAATTCTTGCGATAGTAAATTATAACATTTTCAACTTGTTGGGTGAACTTCAAAGTTGGTGTGCCTCAGTGTTGAATCCACCATTGGCATTAGCTTTTGTGTCAGCATCTTGAAAAGGTAAATGTTAGTCTCACTGTGGTCTTAACTTACGCTCAAGGTAATTCCACTGGAGTAGAAGTATTTTTTTAGAGTTGTTATATGAATGTCAGAAAACAGTTGGACCTTTAACAGTAGCACTTCAAATTTTGCTGATATATGAACCAGTCTTTCCAAGAAATAATACATAAACCAGCACTGACACCTCTCCTTTATTGAAATAATATTTTTCTGTATTTTGTGAGGCATTTTAACAGAAAACTGTGGTGGTCTTATATAGTGGCTGGCTATTGTTTAAATGTGTTTGAATGAACCACTGTGGTGTAATCATTACGATTTTTTGACTTCTGACCAGTAGTCCTCCTGTGCATCTCTCTCTTCCTGAGATATAAACCCTTGGAACAGCACTGTGGAACATAGGGTTTTGTCTATCCAGGTGTTTATTTCTTGTAGGCGAATTAAAATGCAGGATGTTACTACATGGTATCTATATGTTTATAAGGAAGTTGTATTTTTGTTGATTTTGTTTTGTGGGTTTGTGTGGCTTTTGCTTTTGTTTTCTATAATATTACCTGGGTTATATAAATACTGTGATGGGTGTTAGACTTGTAGAACAAGCTCTCACTATAGGTTTGAGATGGAGCCAGTAATTACTCTTTAGAAAAAATTTGTACCCTGAAATGTTTTGCATGAATTTGTATTTATGATTGTGAGCTTAATATGAATGTGTGCTAATGGGTCTCAGTAAGCATGCTTCATGACTGTTAAGCATGAGTGTTAAGCTGTTCTTTGATACGTGTAATTCGAATGTCTCTGGTGGACAGATGGTGTTGATTTCAAATAATTTCACTCTAATTTAAATCAATACTTGGGAGGGGGTTAGAGATTCTGTCAGGGGTGTGAACATTTCAAATTGAGTTTTACTTTGTCTAACTAGAGTTGTATTTTAAACGAAAAAACAGTGCAATAGTTGTGGTAATGTCTGTAACACTGGATTAACTTACTACTTCTTTTGGTACCTCTGAAGAGTGTATTATAGAACAAACACTTAAAGATATCCCTGTTGATGTGACTTGAATATTTGGTTCCTTTTATATGAATGTGGCTTTCAATTGTTGATGAAGTCTTTCAGTCAAGGAGGTTTCTGGGTTTGTTTTGTTTTTGTGGGAATTTGTTTGTTTGTTTTTGTTGTCTTTTTGGATTTAGTGGTGGTTGTTCTGGTTGTTTGTTGCTGTTTAGGTTTTGTTTGCTTTTCAAATTTTTTTGTCAGGAGCACTTCTCTGGAGAAGAGAAAAAGAGACCTTACAATTGAATGCCTTGCTACTCAGCAACCAAAATGCAACTGAATTGCTGAAAACTGCTTTAATACCCTACACACACTTCCAGAAAGTCTGTGAATCAGATGTGACTGGCATTTTTTATTTTTTCTTCTTCCAATTGACTCTCACCATTGCAGCAGTGCGAACTTATTTTCATTGTGATTCAATTGCCAGCTGTATTTCAGTTCCAGAATCCACGTTGTTCATGGTTTTTTGTATGAAGCAAAGATGATTCTGATTGCTTTTTAGGCTGTGCTTACATTGAAGCTGTTTGGGAGGAAGGGAAGGAGGGAGATCTGTACAGCAGTGAAGAAAATATGATATGAGAATAAACAGTTAAATTAGAAATCAGTTGCTTTCTTTCAGGGGGTTGTTTATGTCAGTTTTCGGGGGGGTTGTTTGGTTTGCTTTTTCATGGTCTGGGGGGGGCCTGGTTGGGTTTTGTCATTGCTTGGGTGTAGGAGATGACATGGGGGCAGAGGTCAGAACCTTTGTTTTGAAAATAGAAAAATTAATGGTGCAAAAATTTTGTTATTCTGTGGAGGAGGAACAGTTCAATTTAGAGTCTGTTTTAGAAGCTTAGTGTTTCAAAACAAGAATACATAATCCTGCTTTAGTTTCTAGTGTGATTTATCATTTTTTTCTAATAAAGTTACTATATTAAAGGACCACACATAGCTGATGTTATCTGTATTGGTCAATTGCTTGACAAGGTAGATTATCTTAGAAAGTTTCTACTCTCCCATTCATCTTGATATACTGAAAAAATATTAGAAATTTTCTTTTGGCTGATGCTGGTCTTCACTTCATTCAGCATACTGAAAATTACTTGTTGGAGATTATATCGTATGGGTTATCCTATGGAAGTGTGAGGTAGATTCTGACGTGTTTTCTCATTCTTTTATAGTAATTCACAAGAACATGGTAACGCTGAATCAGATGTGTAATTCTTCATAACACCTTGGTCAAATTATTTAAATGCAGTGCTCAGCGCAACTGCTCAGTGTCCTCTTGGAAGTTTTTCTCTCAACCCTAACCTTGATTTTTCTCATAGGCAGCTATAGTCAAAGTCCTCCAGCTGTTGCCTAGATGAGTAGTTTTTCCTAGGCCAGGTCTTCGTGTGCCTCCACTTGACTTTGGCGGGCTCTTTTCAGCCACAGTCACTGCAGCTCTGTGCTTTTTCCATGAGAGTTTTGAAGACATAGTACATGGAAGTCAAACATACTATTATTGACTTGTTCTTGTAACAAGTGACGGTTCTACTCTGATAATAATGTTGCTCGGAAGACAGGTACATGCATGCTCTACTATTTTTGGCTATCTTAGTGATAGGCAGAGCTTTCTCATTGTTAGATGTTCCATCTCAATGTAAAACTAGAGTGTTAAAGCCAATGAATTCTTGTTTGTGGTTGCATCTTAATGTGAAGTGGTCGATATTTAAATTAAATTATAAATATAACCTAAAGGTGCAGTTATGTGATTCTATTAGATAGGAATTTTCCAGAATTTTCATTCTCTTTAATAGCTGATGCTTCTGGTGTTTAACTTAATATTGCTTTTTCATGCTAGGCCTAGTCCAAAACCAAATCATGATTACGAAAGACTGAAGATTCAGTGCATGAAGGCCATGTCAGACTTACAGTCTTTGCAGAATCAACACACCAAGACACTAAAAAGATGTGAAGAAGCAGCCAAAGAGGCAGATTTTTACCAGTAAGTATTGGTAAAACTATACAAGGTAAGAGTTTACCTGTTCTCTAGATCCTAAATTATTAGAATGCGGCAATCAAATTTTTAATTCTGTTTTTCAGCTTTAATTGCAAAATGTGTGTTTGCCTGCACCAGCTAAAATGGTTTTGGCTTATTTGAAATGATGAAGTATGGATTGCTTGTTTTACCTTGAGGAATTTGAGATCGAAATATCTGGTGTCTTGATGGGACACTAATAAGGAAAGCCTAGTTACTGACTTGTAATTGCCATCCAGCAGTCTCACTGTCAGGCTGGAGAGGAGAGTTTAATTTGAGAGAATGTAATCCCCTCTTCTTTTTAAATAGGTTTCTATAGCTCTCATGACTTCGCTAATTTGTAGCACAGGTTTAGAGCAATTGTAAATGAAAATGCCATAAAATAGGGAGAAAATGGTGACTCTAGTGGGTGGGGGTTTTTTTAAGATAAATTCTTAAAGTTTTTCATTTTAAATCCACATGACAGCTAAAGCATATGGCTGTAATGTATGACTAGTATTTTATGACAGTGTTTGTTTTCATTGGAGGATGCTTGTTCTTACCTAGCACTTTCATGAACAACTCCTCAAACCTTAAATACAGACATAATTCCCTTACATTCTTCTTTCAAAACCTGAAAATAGGTTATTCATAGGTGCAGATATAGCTAGCTGTGTGGCTTCTTTACAAAGAACTTAGGTCCTTTTTGAGGATTTTCAAGTACTTTAAATTGCTGATTGATCCAGTGCCAAGCATTAGTGTTCTATACATTGTAGGTGATTATTTTTTTTTCAGAGCTGAACATCTATCCAGTGTTGATGTCAAACAACTATTCTTTATCCTAAAAAATTAGTGTTTTGCTCAGCTTCCTTAAGAGTTTTGTTGCTCATGAAACCATACTGTGTTACACTCTTTAGGTATTTTCATTACAGTATAAAAGGATTTACCCTTTCATATTACGAGAAGATCTGAGTTTTAAAAGGTAGAAAGATTGATTGAAATACTCGAAATATACCCAGAATACAGACATATTTCTCAGAACCAAACGATCTAGGCTTCTGAAAAAGAATGTTTATATACAAGTACAGGCTTTTACATTTGCACTTCTTACAGTCTAAGAACTGGTTAGAAGAAAGTATGGTATGGCAAATTTTATTTGATTAAGAGGTGGTTCTTTTTGTCGTAAGAACTTTTTTACTTGAATTTGAATAATTCGTTTTCCTTCTGAAAACTTCAGGATAACTGAAACTCACTGACAGAGTTTGGGTACCCAAAACATGACCAAACATGTTGAAAGCCATGTATGCAATTCCTGATCATCCTGTGACTAATTCTCAGGGCAAAGAGAAGAACTGAGTAGAATACACTATTCAGATGTTATCTTCTTCTGAAGTAATTTTTAAATCTCCATGCTTTCAAAACTAAAACAAGTTACAATTCTGAAGAATTGGAAATATCATACAAACTCTGCTGCAAAACATCAGATTAATAAACTACACACAAAGATTACGTGTGTTTGTGTGAATATAACTTGTCAAAAACTCTAGAGCAAGCTGTTCTAATTTTAAGGAAGCCTTTTTTAAAAATGCTTTGGTTCTGTGCAGAAAATACTGATGTTTCATAAGGGAGCAATACAATACAATATCTTCAACTATCAAGTAGTTCTATTCATTGTTGTGTGTTATGTGTGGCCTTTTTTTTTTTTTTAATAAATGCGGACTTCAAACATTTTACCAGCAGATTCAAGTGTTCACTTAGGATCATTCTGTTTCAACAACAAAAATACTTGTTGGTATCCAAGTGTCATTCTATTTGATCTGTAGCAGTAAAATACATTCGATAGGTTTTTCTGGTCTTTCTTAGCAGTGACCTGGTCTAGTTTTGACCAACTACCTTGAATTATATCCTCTTTGAGAGGCTCTCAGTTCTTTAATTTTTAAGTGAAAGAGTATTTTTTTTAAATAATGTGGCATGCATAATGAAGCTTGGAGCAACTTTGATAGCATTTTACCTGCTTGAATATAGTTGAAACATGCATAGTGTGCTCTTGCTGTTTTTAAGTTTGTTTTTGAAATAATGACATACAAGAAGATTTTTATACTTTTCATTTGTGATTTGGTTAGCTGCTGCTTAGCTGAGAGCCCAAGATAAAGTGGAAGTGATAATTCCTATTGTCTCCAGGATTGTCTTACGCTCACGTTACACCATTTGCGTTTGTCTGTCTGCTTGCTTTTAAAATAGCTATGTGTCCTAGTTTTGAGCCACGAGGTGCTCAGGGCAAAAGGACAGAAAAGGTATTTTACCTCTTCCCAAGGAGCAAAATCAGAATGGTCCACGCTGATCAGATATTTAAATGGGAATTCTATCTACAACTATATACAAAAGATATTGAAGTAAAAGGAATACATATGCAAGTTAGGCCTAGCTCTCCACCTGGGCCCACCAGGCCAACACCTTCCAGAGGCTTCCAAAAATCTCCTCCCCACTCGGCCTCAGCAGGCCCAAGAACAGGCTGAACTGTCCCCTCCACCCCCACCCAGGCTGCCAGAAACCTCGACAGGCCCAGTGGTGTAGCTGCCAGCCAAGGCCAGGACAAGGCCTATCCCCCTGCAAAGAGATAACAGGACACATGTATGGAGTGGAGAAAAGAGACAAAGAACCCGAAACAGCCTGTGCTGTCGATGAATAGGAGATACAGGCTTTATGGGATGAAATAACAAAGATCATGTTTTTCTGCTGTCCACCCTGGACCTAGTTAGCCCTTTCTGGAGGACCTTAAGGAGCTCTCTAGTCTTAAACCCACGACATTATGAAATGGCATTGATGGATGGCATAAATCCATCACTTCTGATAATGTGGTTAGACTACTCTGTACTTTCACCTGTTTTTGTGTTTCTGCTCCTCTGAGGTGTTTTTTTTTTTAGTTGTTGTTTTTTTGGGGTTGGTTTGTTGGTTTGTTTTCTTCTCCAGGCGCTTAAAATACCGAAATATGCACAATAGAGTTAGTTTGACCTGCTTTCTTGGTAGGAAACTCATTCTTGAAACAAATTTGTCCAGGACTTTGTCCTTGCAAATTGGTCTCTAAGAGTATTTTTTGTGTGCTGTGACAGCACATTGCACAGTCGGCTGCTGAATGACCAGTCACAGCTGAAGGAGGACATGGATACCTTGAAGAGGAAAAACACACAGTTGGTGCGAGAACATAACCATCTTCAGCAGTCGTGTGAGGAGATGAAGAGACTTCATGATGAGGATCAGAAAGAGATAACAGACCTGCGCAGCCAGCAGCAGCAGGTAAGCTGTAACTTGTGGTTTATAGGCTAGAAGAATTGCATACATTGATCATTGAAAAGTCAATAAAATTTTACCTTACTGATTTTTAAAGCATCCACCTTATATTTTGCAGGTACTTTAGAGCTAGCTCTGTTCCATAAACTTGTATTCTATGTTTGTGTTTTGGAAAGAATCACAATAGAAAAATAACCAACAGAGATGAGATTTGTTTGGTCTTGATGGGGTTTGGGGGTTTTTGTGGGTTTTGTTGTTTAAATTTATTCTGCTTATACCATAAATATTAGTGAAATGACTGAGCTTGCAGACCCTATTCAATGAGAGCAAAGATACAGGTTGATTAATGTTTTTGAACTTGAAACAAACAAACAGAAAAGACAAGGTTTTCAGGACTGGAAGAAGTGGACTTCTCAAAACTGTATGTAACAGGCTGTCTCCAGGCCAGTGTTGTTCACACAATCTGGAAGAAGGAGAAGGGAAAAAAAAAAAAAAAAAGAAAAAAAAAAAGGGAAGAGGAATGGGAATGGTTAAGCAGGCTGTCTTGGTTTACTGTGTGTAGGCTGATTCATGGGGCAAACTCACAAGTCAAATATTAGGCTTCAGAAGCAAAACCTATGCAAACAAAAATAATTATTTGCTAGGGTAGGAGGGCAAAGGTCAGAGCAAGCTGGGTGTGCTGAATGGCACTTCAGGAGGTGCTTGAGTGCTGGTACAAAGAGGAATGAAGGTTTGTAGTTTGATTGCATTCTCTGACACTGTCTTGAGAGTTCTGCTGTGTAATGGAGATGGAAGTGGTTTGATTTGTAAACCCAGGGAAATCATGTAATTGTTCCGTCCCTCAGTTTCCCAGTCTGCAAAGGAGGGATATAAAACCTCCAAGAGAAGGCTGTTTTATTTTGAGGTTCTCTGTTGATGTTTGAAATTCTGGGTGCACAGAAGACTGCTGAAGTGCCATTGTCAGTATTTATTTGAAGACATTCAGTTTTCTTTAAAGCTTTAATGGTGATGTTGACACAAGACTAGCTAGGTGATTCGAAGTCAGACAGTTGTGCGTCTCCTGTTTCACAGCATGTCAGAGTGAATCATGGTGTCTTGAAGGGGCACCAAGGTCTTACCTTGTCTGTGTTATTTCTCATCTGAATTGGTCTAGCTCTTTGATCCCTTATATGTGTTTTGTTGTCAGGCCATAGCAAAGCATAACGTCTTGGTGGCTTCAGACAGCAAAACCTGTTGATCTAGTTACTCTCTGTATGGGATTGTTACGGATTTGCTGTGCAGCAGCTGACCAGTTTAAGTATCTGCTGTGCTCACATATGAAGTTTCTTGTTACCATGGCTGTTTTTTGTGGTCCAGCTGGGACTATTTACTTTTCTCAGACTGGGATCTTGAATAGGAGACTTCCCTTATTATGCTGCTTCCTGTTTATGGTGTTTCTGTCTTCCTCTGTCAAATCTGTTAGCAAGTTTATGCTGAATTCCATCCAGTTTCTAGTATATTTGTCCTTCTTTATTTTGTGTGTTTTCAGCAAAAAGGCACCCCATATGTGTTTTAGACAGTGAGAAGTGGTTTGTTTCTGTTTGGATTTTCAAATACTTGGTTTTTAAATGTGTTTCCAGTATGTTTTGGGAAGTAGTCTTCAGAAGAACAGCTCTCTTGAGCAGCTTTAGATCATTACGTATTTTACACTTTATGCCTACAGTTCATCATGTTAACCTGAAGTGGTTCTCTGATGTTTGCTAGCTACTCATTGGTCCACCTCTTTACAGGTTGTGCTGCTGAATCTGCTGAGGATAGAGATGTATGTGGAAATAGCCATGTCAATGAGATTCACTAAAGTGCAGACTTGCTGCAGGACTGCTTTATGAACTTATGAACCTCACTGTTTTTACATATCTTCGTTAGTTAATGAAGACCAGTATCAAGCTGAAGAACTTGGTCTTTTCTTACCTTGTTTGTATAGAGAAGGTTTTCTTGGTAGTTATCTGCTAGCTACAGGCAGTAAGTAGCAGGCAAAAAGTAACCAGGCTCTTACGGTCATCTTTTGTTTTTTGGTCTTCAGACGTCCAGGTTCCTAGGTTTGGGAATTGGTCTCGTATAAGGCAGGAGAAGATAAGCCAGTTTGTGCATGTAGAATAGATGCTGTGTGTTTGATTTAATTTTTACTTAGAGCTCATGTTTTCTGTCTCTTTCTTTCTAATGTTTTAACACTTTTTATTTTCAACTACTTAGGGACTTAACTTTTGTAGGCTAGTATTAGGATTCCATAAACTGACATATCTTGATATAGAGCATTCTTGTTTCTTCCCACTGCTTCATTGAAGCCAAATTACAGTTTAAAAGAGAAAAATAAAAAAATGGGGTTCTTTGCCTTCTGAGAAGGAAGGACTAGTTTTGCTGACACTTACTAGTGGTTTTCTGTTGATGTTTGTTGCTGCCCATTTATCATCAACATTGCTATTTACAACATGGATTTTATGCCCATGGAAATTAATATGAAACTAAGGTTCAGGTCAGACTTCTTATTAACGTTTAAATGAATTTTTCACTTCCTGTTCACATTTTTTTTTTTTTAATAGCTTTTGAAAGCGGAATCTCTGTAAGTGTTTCTCAGATATAGTAGTGTATGAATGTTAAAAGGTATGCGTAGGTAATGTTTTTAGGGGAGATTTTATTCTTTTGAAGTTTTCCATTATTTAATCCGTATGGAGGATACAGACAATCTGTCACGTGTGCCACCTCGTGGTCATTTCCTAAATTACAGTCATCATCTTGATCATCTCTTGCTAAAACTAAAAACATTGAACTACTTAGAAACAACATTGGTTTGATAGCTTTTGGTAGCAGTTATCATTAGAGAGAGACTTTTAAGAAATTTGTGCACTTGTAAGTTTTTGCAAAGTAGATTTTTTTTCTTTATCCAGTTAAGAGTCTGTGTTTCCTTAATCGTTAAAAATAATTATTATTAGAATGGGTTAATTTTTTTTTTTCTCTAATATTTCCTATATATTAAATAGAATTTAATGGACTGATTAAAACCTGAGTTTAATAATACAGTTTCTGGCTTTTTTTTTTTTAGGTTATGAAGCAAAATGGGTCATCAGAAATATTAAATAAACTTTATGATACAGCAATGGACAAGCTAGAGGGTGTGAAAAAGGATTATGATGCCCTAAGGAAACGGTACAATGAGAAGATTGCAAGTCACAATACAGATCTAAGCCGCCTAGAACAGGTTGAGGAGGAAAACAGACGTCTTCAGAAACAGATTGACATGTTAATGAAGCAAAGGGACACCGCAATACATTTTCAGCAGCAATATTCATCCTCTCTTAGAAGGTATAACCAAGGTTTGATACTTTTCAGATATTCTGTGAAGGCAGTAACAATTCTCATGTAACACCTAGGTCAGGGCATCCTAAATATCAGTACAGGCTGGATGATGAAATTGAGAGCAGCTCTGCAGAAAAGGACTTGTGGGTGCTGGTAGATGAGAAGCTGAACATAAGCCAACAATGTGTGCTTGCAGCCCAGAAGGCAAATCACATCCCTGGCTACATCAAAAGAAGTGTGGTCTGCATAGTGAGAGAGGTGATTCTGCAACTTTTCTCTGCACTAGTAAGACCTCACCTGGAATACTATATCCAGCTGTGGAACCCTCAACACAGGAAGGATGTGGACCTGATGGAACCAGTCCAGAGCAGGACCACGAAGATAATCGGGAAGCTGGCACATGTCTGCTGTGAGGACAAGCTGAGGGACCTGGGATTGTTCAGCTTGGAGAGGAAAAGGCTCTGGGGAGACCTAAGAGCCACCTTTTAGTACCTGAAAGAGGGCCTACAAGAAGGCTGGAGAGAGAATGTTTACAAAGTCCTGTGGTGATAGGTGAAATTAGAGAAGCATAGGTCTAGGTTGGATATTTAGGAAGCAAGGGCTCTGAGTTGATGAAAAGCTCTGAGTTGATGAAAAGCTCAACATGAACCAGCAATGTGCACCCACAGCCCAGAGAGCCAGCCGTGTCCTGGGCTCCATCAAGAGAAACATGGCCAGCAGGGCAAGGGAGGTGATTCTCCCCCTTTACTCTGCTCTCATCAGATCCCACTTGGAATACTGTGTGCAGTTTTGGAGCCCCCAACACAAGAAGGACATTGAACTGTTGGAGCAAGTCCAGATGATCAGAGGGCTGGGGCACCTCTCCTATGAGGACAGGCTACGAGAGTTGGGACTTCTCAGCCTGGAGAAGAGAAGGCTTCAAGGATTCCTTACAGTAGCCTTCCAGTATCTGAAAGCTGGGGAGGGACTATCTCCAAGGTCTTGTAATGACAGGATGAGGAGTAATAGGTTTAAACTGGAAGAGGTGAGATATAGACTAGATGTTGGGAAGAAGCTCTTTATAATGAGGGTAGTGAACCAGTGGAACAGGTTGCCCAGGGAGGTTGTGGATGCTCCCTCTGTGGAGGTGTTCAAGACTAGGTTGGATGAGACCTCGAGCAACCTGTTCTAGTGGGAGGTGTCCCTGCCTGTGGCAGGGGGTTGGAACTAGGTGATCCTTGAGGTCCCTTCCAACCTAAACCACGCTATTATTCTAAGTCTGCAGATGCTCCGTGGGTGGGGTGCTTGTGGCCTCTCTCTGCCATGTGTGAACAGGAAGAGAAATCTGTAGCTGGTCCTGGTTGAAGATGACATCTCATCAATGGCTGTAGGGACAAAGAGCACTTTGTTCAGAATTGCATGTGCCCACGAGGGCCTATAATTCTGTGATTCTAAGTTCTTCACCGTGAGGCTGATGGAACACGAGGGCAGGTTGCCCAGGAAGGTAGTGGAGGCCCCATCATTTGAGATACTTGAAGTCAGGCTCAACAAGGCTGTGAGCAACCTGATGTAGTGAGGATATCCCTGCTCACTGCAGGGGGGCTAGACTAGATGACGTTTGGAGGCCCCTTCCAACCCAAACCATACTGTGATTCTATAATCTTCCTTTCTGTGGTAAAATCGCTTTCTAACACCTTCTTCAAAACTATTTCTCTAGTGTATGGTGTCTTGATGTGATGAATGATAGCTTTTTCTAGTTAAGAATATTTATTTTATTTGAATGGGTTTTTTTTGAGGACAAATGGGGTATTTTGAGAAAAGAATTTCCCAACTAGGGTTTGGGAATTGTATAAGGAATTTTAACCATTGTTTAGGTCATGTGAAAAACAAATATTTTGCACTTCAAAGTACTTGCTTAGTTGTAGATATGAGAGTCAAATACACCCAAAGTTTTGTTAAACCTTACACTTAGTGTTTCAGACTCACTCCTCAATGAGTAGTGAGCTTGTCAGCATATATATCTTCATTTAAACATAAAAACCCAAGTCAGTAACACAATATAATTTCTAAAAGGTGTTTAGCAATGAAGATATTATCAAACTAAGTTTTTCTAATGATCTAAGAATTGCAGACTGTGTGCAACTTCTGAGACAAAGCTTCAGCCTGGCAGGAAAGTTCACTGGAGGCAGGTATCTGGAAAGTACTGAGAAAGTGCTGCTGCAGCAAACAACTCAAATGCCAAAACAGAAGGGCACAGACGCCATGTCACACCACACAACTTCTCTCCGCTTCTTAATCCTAAACCTACACAGTTAAGTATATTAGCATATATCGTTAATACACATATACCTCATGACTCCAAAGAGCATCCATGAGTGTATTGAGAATGTTTTCAGTGACATCTCCCACAGACCCAAAGCAAGAAAAAAAAATCCTGCAAATTTTTTATGCATTTGTACACTTGTAGTATTTGAAAAAGGTGAGATCGAGCATAGATAATTTACATATGAATAGCATGTATGTAGCATGAATAGCATGTACTTGTGATATATCTAATTAGGTTATAGGAAAATATGTGTAATAATAGAATAAATTATGTAATATAAACTGCCATGGATTCCTGAAAGTGAGGGAAAGCCTCACATATACCCCAACAAACACTGCAACCGTGATGATGCATGCAGAAGCTTTTGATTTATATATGGCCTTGTGATGTAGGTCTCCTTGAGATGGAAATGATACTGAGAAGAGGTTACTGTTAAGAATTTGATGGAAGATACTCATTCTTGTGAACCAGTGATCAAACTAAATTTCAGAAATGTGTGCATTTTAATCAGTTTGCTTTGGTTCTGGACTTCTTTTTTACTTGTTTGTATTTATAGAAACGCCTGTTTGTATTGTGTTTATACCCCTTCTTCATAACCAAACCTATGTTTCTCTGACTACTGAAAAAGATTTAAAACTTGTTTCAGATGTGTATGCCTCCCACAGTGTAAGACTTAACAAACTTTGTAGTTTGAGAATGAATAGTCTGTAACTTACAGCACAGATTTTAAAAATTAGTATCTCCTCTGCTCTGTATCTTTCCAATGTTGCCCTTTGACCTCCACAGAGTTTGCAGGTGTCCCACAGGTTCTCATGTGATGATGGGTTTTAGCATAGTCTCTTAAATTTCTGATACCTCCTCATACTTCTTCTGTAGTGCCTTCTTCATATCATCGTATTTATACCTCTGCAAAGGAAAAAAGAAATCCACATTGTAGTATCTCAGACCTTATGTACTGGCGGCCCAATGGTCTCTTAAACTGGAGATTTTTCTGAAAGGGAAGCATGTAGGGTGGTGGTTTTGAAATTGCAGGCAGATGCCTCAGTAAAACAGTGGAAATGCTCAATGGAAAGCCTCACTGAGGCTTTCAAGAAAATCTTTCACATTGGATTGACAGCAATCTCTGTATCGGGAAAAGTCTAACAATGTGCTGGATTAGACAAGAAACTGTTTTTTAAAGCGAGTGCAGTGTGTGTAAGAGAACAACTTTGGGCTTTGTGTGCACGTGAAATTTGGATGACTCTGAAAGACCCATAAAGTTATGTACAGTGTTTACATCAGTGTCATCTACTTGTGAGATTTAGAAGAAACATGCAAGGAAATGAGTGTCCATTATGCTCTGCTCATTGGAGAAGATGCTTTTGAATCCTAGTTCTGAACTTCTGTATGGAATTATTTGTCATCATAAACACTAAAGTTACTAATTACAAATTGATGTAAGCTTTGTATGATCTTTTTTGGATTGGTAGCTTGTAGTGGTAAAATGCATATTTTTATCTGTTAACTGTTGAAAGTAATTTTAAAAAATGTTAAGATGTTTTGCATTTTAGTTTTACCAGATGACCTACCGATGAAAACAAACAGTGTTTGAATTGCCTGAGTTGAGTTCCATTATATGCATTTTTATTGTAAACTTTTTTTTTCCCCCTCCTCTAACCTATCCATTACCAACCTTGTGGCATATTTGAGCATGTGGAAGTTGTTGTGTATTTTCCAGTTTCTGTAGTAGTGTCCCTTCTTCCAAAATGTCTGAGACTGTGTGCTAGGAGAAGGAATTAACTTATAAAATAAGCAGAGCTCGTCTCACAAGGTAAACTTGTGCTATTAAATAGTGGCAATATTCTGTGTTCCTTTTAGAGTAATTCGTTGGACCTTTACCTTTAGAATTAATTATTAAATTATTTCTGACAACATCTGTGTTTCAGTTCCTGAAAAGGTTCTCTAATATTCCTGAAGTGTCGCTAGTATTTTGCAGCAGTTAGACTACATTGTTAAAGTAGTACTCTGCAATTGTGTTCATTGATGTATGAAAAAGGAAAATTAGGAACAAGTATCTTACTGGCATTTCTGCTTATTTTCAGATTTGAATCGGTACAACAGGAACTAAGCAGTACCACAGCACAAAACAAAGAATTGCAGAGAGAGATGGAGCGATTGCAGTCGGAGGTGACAAGGTTCAAAACAATGCAGTTGAAAGCAACAAAGGATGCAGAAAAATACAAGGAAGAAAGAGATTCTGTTTTCAATGAATACCGCCTCATTATGAGTGAGAGAGATCAAGTAATCAAAGAGGTAGATAAGCTTCAAACAGAGCTGGAGGTTGCAGAGTCCAAACTGAAGAACACTTCTTCTGAGAAGCGAGTGGCTAGTGAAGAGATGGAGGCTTTAAGACAGGTACTAACCTATTGCTACAATGGTGAAAGGAAATAAGTAGGCATTGATGCTACTATCACGAAGTGTAATTGATTAATGAAAAATACGAATGCACTGCAAAGAGGAATTTGTTTTGGTGTTTACCTATGGCAGTCCTTTCTCCTATCAGTTTATTGAACTTTTATGTTTGAGTAGAGTACCCGTCAGTTTAAATTTCCTGTTCACTAGACTTAATTCTCTTCTGCTTCCTTCACTGTGTTAGCCTTTTACGCCTCTTCAAGGAATTCTCTAACAATGTAGCTCTAAACATTCATTATTTTTTCGACTTCTGACCTCTACAGGAACCATGGGATACTATCTGCTCTGACTTCAGACGGTACATGATAAAGTAATCTCAAATACTTAAGCAAAGCCTATGCTGACATGCATGTTCTTACTCATTTGCCCTTCTTTTGCCTTTAAAGAGGATGTTTTGACCATTTTTCACTACAACTCAGGCATGCCCTAAAGTGAACTTTGTATTTATTAGCAGTATGTACTTGAAATGCTTGTATCACAACCATATTATAATGATGCTATTAAGATTTCCAAAACACAGTTTGCTGCTCTGTTTCACTTCAGCTGACATGCATTCACCTGAGCCTTTGGTTTACAAATACTTAAATTAGCATGAAATAGATGCAAGCAAACCTATTCCATTGCCTCTGAATTTCATTTTAATTTTTTCACAGCATTACATTTGAACAAAATGCCCTTTATTAAAAAATACGGAAAAAAAGGTGTGAAACTTTTTTTTAATAACACCATTGTTAAGGGACGTAATGTGGATTGTGATGTACGGCATCAGAGCTTTTAAAAATAACTTACCTTCTCTAAGAATTTAATTTTCAACCCTGTGTAGTTGACAGTTAAGTAATTTAGCCAATTTAGTGAGGTTTAAATTTGTGTTTCATACCTGTTCTACTTTTGTCAGAGCCATGAAACCATAGAAATGTCCATTGATTTCAGCGGAACCAAAGTTGCTAATAAGGAATACTGATGAAAATAGCCACAATTGGTCATTCTTCTCCAGTTTGATATATCTGTCATTGTGTAACTGCCAAAAGTGCTTTAAGAGACAAGAAATTATTTTAAGTACATGGAGTATTTGGAGAACATGGAGTGCTTGAGTAAGAACCAGAAGCAGCCTAGGACTGGGGAGTGTGTTGCTGCTGGCAGGGCACAAACATGCATTTTTTTCTTTAGTCTCAGAGGTGGCCCATCAGAAAGCAGGAACACCTGCTTCTAAAATGTACTAAAAGGTGTGAACTATCAGTACTGGGAGTGTTCTTTTTGTTTCTTTTTTCTTTCCTAAAACTGTGACTCTTCTGCCTTTGCACAGGTATGTTCCTGTGTTACACAGTACTGGCTCACTGCAGCTGCAGTAAATGCTTAAAGAATTTTCTAGTCTGACAAGGCAAATGTTTGAAAGGTGGGAAAAAATGTATTGGTCAAGTGATACATTCACTTGAAATAGTATCCAGTATCCTATGTATGTAGGATTAATCCTGTCAGTTGGTCTAGTGCTTGCCAAAATGTAATTTAATGATCTCCGCTTTCTCAAGAGGTACAGCAACTTTAAGTGCCCAAATACATGTAGTGCCCATTAACTGATTAAAACAACACCGAGTCTGTTTAGGTAAGTTTAAATGTGGTTTCTTCCCCAAAGCTTAAGTTTGCCAGTGCTTTTTGTGCCCAAAGAAATGCAAGAGCAACTGAAATGAAGTCATTGATATTTAAGCATTGTATCATGATCAGTTATTGCTGAGGTCTGTCAGTCAGTTTTGTAGTGAGATATTTAAGTTTTATTGGTTATAGATGCCCAAATAGACGGGTTGGTTTACATGGTAAATGTACTAATAGTTTGGCATTCGTAGATTATAGCAGTCTCAGGATTTTGCCTTACAGACAGTTTGGGATTCTCATGAGTCTGGCCACTCAAAGCTATGGACTAGATGTTCTAGATTTTTCTCTTCTGCTTTCCCCAGTCATGTTTTTGTTTGGCATAAACTTTTGCTCAGGCAAATACTTAGAATGTTGTGTTTCACCTCAGTGGTACTCAGCTTTCTCCTCTGTTTAATAGACCTGTTGTGTTTTATTCTAAATTTTATCCTTATTGTGCTATATTTAGGTTTGTGAATTTCCTTCAGACATAAAAAATATTGACAAATTCAGAGTCATTCTTCAAACCAAACCATTCTAATGTTTCCAAACAGAAGCTGTTGTAGTCAGCTCCAAATGGCACATTGCCCTGTTGTAATTTTGTGCCAATGTCACAGGAAAGACAGAGGTGAAATTTTACTGCTGACCGCTGGAGGCAATGGCTGTTCTTACTCAGTTTATATTGAGCATGCTGGAATAAAGTGTGGCGATATGTATTTTGTCCAATCACCTTAATTTTTTGTTTGGTGAGGGACTTGCTGAAAACTTTTCCTCTGCTTTGATACTTGATGACTTTCAGCTGCATGCAGGAAAGGACTAAATATTTTTGTGTAAGTTTTGAATGTACATTTGAATGCACATTTTACACAGATCGTTGTTAAGCTGTGAAAAACATTGCCTCCAGTACTAAAAAGTTTCTGTGTCACCAGATGGGTCAGGTGTGCTGAAGAACAGATGCTGGTGCTGAAAAGTTTAGAAGTGTTCTAGTAATTTACATTCTTGGGTATGTTTAAAGTTCAGAGAGTCATTGAATCTAGTGATCGTCTGCTACTCTACAGCAAAATATATATATTTAGTATGGTTACAGAACTGATTTAACAGTCTAATTAGCCTTAATTAGAAACTGTATCTCAAACCCAATTATGTTAGTATAGTAAAATGAAGTAGTCATTCATACTCTAATCTAGTTCCTTTCAAACTAGAGAAAATTAGAATTGAAGTAATTTTTATGGAATGATGTCTTTCTGTTCTTAACTATTTGGATCTTTTCTTCATTTACTTTTATTACAAAGTAGTTTAATTATTGTAGTTGAATGTACTATCATTCTGCTTTGTGGCATACTGTGGTTTTAACTGTAGTTCACCCATTGATATCTTACTGACATTAATTTAAACTTCCCTGTAGTGCTCATGGGGAAGCTATAAGATGAAACTGGGTTGTCTAAATTATTTTGCTACTGTAAATTGAGAAAATTGCTTAAAACTACTTGTAATATATTCTCACCCTTTGCTGGATTTAAAGTCTTTTTGCTAAGAGAAACACAGCCCAAACAACAACAACAACGAAAGCAACCAACCAGCCAATGTCAAAAAGCACACATAAAAAACACCAAGTCTGACTGGTTAATAGTCATCCCTCATTTAGATTGCTCAGAACTGTGAGCACTCCCAGATTCTTGCTTACTTTCAGCATAGCACTATGCTAATGTGATGGTATGATATCTTCAATACCACATTTAATATTCTTTGCCAGTACTTACTTGTATGTAATGCAAGCACAGTCTTGTTCTGCTCCCTTTTTTTTTTTCAACATGGCTCGTAAACTCTTGAAGCTTTCCAGGCATCAGTGTATATCCGGCAGGAAAAAAATAACTATTTCCCTCTGTACTTAACATGCTGCAAACAATCTATCTTGTTTTAGGAGCTAAACTCTGCTCTAGTGGAAAGAGATCGAGCAATTTGTGAGAGGAATGAGTTGCTGGAAAAATACTGTCATGAAGTGAAGGACAAAGCCGAGGCCCAAAAGGAACTTGACCAAGCTTGCAAGGATATAGAGACAGTGAAGGAAGAAAGAGATGTTGCCAGGAAAGAGAGAACAGAAGCTATCATCCAGAGAGACCATCTGCTAAGGGAATATTATCAAGCCCGTCAGGTATTGCAAATCTTCAGGGTGTCATTCTCTTTCTTAGCTTCAAAAGGTCACTAATTTCCAAGAATTAGTTGAAGGTCTGGAGACATTAGGTGTCTTTGCACATTTTTCCTTGAGTCACTCTAAAATAACTACCTGTAAATGCACATAGGTTCTCAGAGATATAATGATGGAGCTTCTCGTTCGGAAGAAATACAGTCATGCTTCATATTAAGTTTCTGTTTGTAAAAACAAATGGCAAACGAAATATTGTGCTTGAACAGGTTGCTAGGCAGTTTATTACCTGTGGTGTTCATGCCTGTGACCAGCTCAAGATGTTAGCTCTTTCTAATCCTTTTATAAAGGAAGTTAATTGAAGAGCAATTGTAAATTTTCTAAAGTGTACGTGTTCTCAGTGTAAATATGATATTCAGATAATTTCTGTCTCCATATGGGTAGTAGACTTCCTGCAGACTTCTTGATGCACTCATCTGGTGTGCAGTACACAATTAACTGTAAATGGGTGTACATGTAATGTAGTATGACAATGCATAGTATGCCCATGAGGTAACCAAGAAAAATGAAATTACTTGATGCTAAACTACGTATTTGTCTTGTTTTCATCAAATGTGTATTCTCTTTCATTGAATACATGCCTTTACCAGTAGAAAAAAAGTTTTTAGCCTTGCCTGTCATAATGATTTCCCAATCCTAAAGGAGTCTGTGGGGAAGCAATTAAACTGTGTTTTCAGTTGTACTGGAAAAAAGTCTTTTATTGTGTTTAGTTCTTCTTGGCTAAACCAACGGCACATTGGAAACTTGTGTTTGTCTCAAGGAAGCAGAGTAAGTTTGGATGCACAGGCATGTGACTTAGCAATAGGCCTGCTGAGATGCTTACCTTTGGCAGATTCCAGATTGGAACTGATGCTTCAAATATAACTGTTTGTTGATCTAAGTGGACTTTTTGATTTCCTGCCAGTGGATTTAGAGGAGAAAAAGAGCCTTTAAAGTGTATTAATCATGGCTTAATAGTCTCTCTTTGATGTACATGCATTCAAGAACATTGCTCCAAAGTTTAATCAAATGACAAGTCTGGTCGGATTCATTAGATTGATTTATATTATTGAAATGAGCCCCACACTTGTTTTCAAGTCTTTAGTGTTTCTGTTGTGGTATACTGTTGTAGTCAGGTTGTATTTATTGTGCTGCAAGCTTTTACAGTGTTATCTGTCATCATTTCTTTTGTTCAAAATAGCGTTAAAGGAGCAAGTTAAGAGGATAGTAAGTTCTATCTAAAACAAGAACCATTCAAAACCTCTTTTTAGTAACTTGACTCTATTTTGGAGTTAAGGGACCTGTGTGAATCGAGTCTGTGATGTGAGTGTGTATGTTTAGTCCCAGGCTAAATAACAGATGTTAATACAGGAAATCTATATTATAACTATGTATAATAGTGTGTCTGATTTCTAAACTTTCCTGGCTTTTTGGATTTTTTGGTTTGTTTTTTTTTTTTTTTCCCTGTCTGCTAAACAGAACAAGATAGAAGCTTGGAATGTTGTTTTGAACTAAAGTTTCTTTTTTGTGTAGATTGTGTTTGCATAAATTCGTGTGCTGCTGAATGAAATATATTAACAGCAGTTTTTATTTCCTTTTTTTTTTTTTTTTTTTCTCCTCAAGGTTGCTTTTAAATCCTAGGAGTATTTTTGGGGAAAACATGAGAATTAAATACATAAGACAGTTTGTGTAGTAAAAGCTGTTTATGCATGCTTCCCTAAAAAACGTGCCTAAAGTACTTAACTGTGTTTCTTGATTCCTAGATACAAGATTCTGCTACCTTAGACATAGAAAGAGCAAACAAAGAAATTGAAATGCTTCGGAAACAATATGAGGCCATGTCACAAGAACTAAAGGAAGCTGTTCAGGAAGCAGAAGTAGCCAAGTGTAGGAGAGATTGGGCTTTCCAAGAGCGAGATAAGATTGTTGCAGAAAGGGAAAGTATACGGTAAATGAATGCTGTATGGTCCATGAATAATCTTTTTAACACCTTGCATGCAGTTGATTTAATTTTACCACTTGTTGAATTTTGCTAGCACTTCATCTGCATTAGGTATCACAGGGTGATACTGGGTTTTTTGTGAGTTTACTTGCTTTTTGTTCTGCTGGGTTTTTTGGGGGTTGGTTGGGTTTTTCGGTGGGTTTTATTTTTGTTGTTGTTTTCTGAGGTTGAAGACCTCTTAAAAGATACTTTACATCACATGTTTTGAGTAAATACCATAGAGCCTGACAGCATTGCTATGTAGGAAAAAACAAATTACATATTCTTTTAGGCATGACGTAGCTAAGTCTGCCCTAGCTGTAGTACTGCAAATAGTTTTTTGCCTGCGGGGGCATTTCACAAAAAGTACTCAATGTAGTACTAAACATGTAAGGAACCAAAGGAATTTTTTTTTTTCCTGCTAGTTTAAGTAGAAATAAAGTTTTAGAGGGACAAAAGAAGTTTCTGTTATCTTCACCTAGCATATATGATTTCTGTTTTTTTCTTCCTTATACTTTTTTAGAGATCTTCTGAAACTGCCTTTAAATTTCACATTAACTACATGAAGTGTTAAAACTAGTTTGTTATTTTTGATAAGTTTTTAAGTAACTAAATTGAAATTGTTTCCTTTTTGAAGGACTTTGTGTGACAACCTAAGGAGGGAAAGAGATCGGGCTGTGAGTGACTTGGCTGAAGCTCTTCGCAATCTGGATGACATGAGAAAGCAGAAAAATGATGCTGTTCGTGAACTGAAGGAACTGAAGTAAGAGAAATGATCAAACTACTTGAAGTTTGTGATTAAAAACTCTGGTTTGTTAGCTGTCTTTGCAAGTGAACTGTATGTTACAGTTGTGGGTAGCAGGTATTCGTGATATCACATGTAGAAACAGTTATTGTGGCAGTTATTGTGAAGGGAAGGATCCAAAGTCTTAGTATCTTAACCTTTTTATCGTATTAATTAGAAACATATTCTAAGCTTTGTGTTGTGGAAATCCGCTCAGGCAATTTGTGATTCTTGCACTGAAGTCAGATCAGTTCCTTCTGGCTGTATCCTCATCGATACGTGAATGCAAGGAAGATGTGCATCATACATCATCTCAGTGGGTTGTGGAGGAAGTTTTCCTGTTGATATTTATCACACCCAACTTGTCCTGAGCAAATGGATGCAGGTTATCTGAGGTTATATTAAATGTATTTTGGGAGATATTAGAAGTCTGTGTACTTCAGTTGTATAAAAACAATGCAAAAATCTAAGACTGTGTTAGGACATTATGTAGAAAAGGAAAGTCAATTTAATTGCAGCCCAAGAGTATTGGAAATATGGGAGCACGGGGCACATTTTTCAGCATTTTTGGTTTGGAAAGCAAGATAGAAAGTATCTCACAATGATAACATGAATCAGTTAATTTAAAAGGGTTGTCTGTATCTGCAAACATTTTCTTTGCCTAGGGAGAAGATGGAGAATCAGTTGGAAAAGGAGGCCAGATTCCGTCAATTGATGGCACATAGTTCCCATGACTCAGCCATAGACACAGATTCTCTGGAATGGGAAACAGAAGTGGTTGAATTTGAAAAAGACAGAGTAAGTCAAAACCATAAACTGCATTGTCTTATTTATTGGACATCACTGAAGTAAATTATAACATCTTGTTACTAGGTATGACTAAAAACAACTTGGATCCATAGTTTTTAAGTTGATTATTGTTGTGCAAGAAACCACACATGCAGAGGCAGCAATTCTATCACAGTATCATCAAGGTTGGAAGAGACCTCAAAGATCAAGTCCAACCCATTACCACAGACCTCGAGACTAGACCATGGCACCAAGTGCCATGTCCAAACCCGCCTTGAACATCTTCAGGGATGGTGACTCCACCACCTCCCTGGGCAGCCCATTCCAGTGGGGAATGACTCTCTCAGTGAAGAACTTTCTCCTCACCTTGAGCCTAAACTTGCCCTGGCGCAGCTTGAGACTGTGACCTCTTGTTCTGGTGCTGGTTGCCTGAGAGAAGAAAGCAACATCTAGGTGGCAGTAGTTGGCAATCCAAGCTGTTACACCCAAGCTCTACATTTTTTCTCAGTTGAATAATCAATAAAAATAGTTTCTCCATTTGATCATGCAGAGTACCTGCACCTATTCATGTACTATTAAAATGTTAAACTTGAACATTTAGTGATCTTAAAGTTAGCAATTCATTTAAAAGATGAGAGTGCTAAAACAGCTGAAACAATATTTGAGGACAGCAGTAACGTCAGAGGTCCTAGTCCTCTGTTCTTACAGGCCATGTCACTTATGAGCTATGCATGAAGTGGTTAAGATTTTACATGAAGTTGTCTCCCTATTTTTACTTCGATTTAGTGATTAGAAATTTTAAAGGATTGTATTTATTTGCGAACAACATGTATTTTAGGGCAACGTTGTCAGTCACCTTGAAAATCTGGGATTGAATGAGATGCTAATTTCTCTCACTTGTCTCCAGAGGAAGTTAAATCCCTTTACCGTTTTGGTGTATGTTTAACTTCCAGATAACCTCTGCATCTTTTCATTATCCTAGTAGCACTTTCCTCTGTTTTAATTCTATTTTTCTTTTTTGTAGTCTAGAATTCTAGTTTTACTGCTTTGTACGCAAAGCAGTATATTGTTCATGTATATTGTTGTTTGATATTTTTAACTAGCACTTTACGATGTCTGCTAACAGTCATTTTTTTTGACCACACAGAACACATGGGTGATCTTCCACATTGTTTCTTTTATAACAGTTTCAGCATATACCAGAATTTCTTATTCCTGAATGACAAAGTTTGTGATTTGATGCTGTCAAATGCCTTTTGTTTTATTGAAATACTTAGGGTAACCTTTTTTATGCTCTTCTAATCTGTCTGTGTTCTGACAGTGCATCCCAGTAAAATCACTAAGATATCACTTTTTTGACGCTAGAAATATGTAATATTATTATATGGTGAAAGACATACATTGTAAAGACTGTATGAAGTGAGCACCAATGCCAATTCATCAGGAATCACTATCTGTAAAGTCTTTCTGGGATAACAATTCCACTTTCGCCAAGTTCTTTCATCTCTCTTGCCTTACTCTTCCATCAATGGATTTTATGTGTTACTATCTCTATTTTAACTGCTAAGTGATAGTCCCATTTTTCCATTGTCTCTAAAATTAGTTAGCATGTCTCGCATATGCTGTATCTATGGTAAACAACATTGCAGCTAAATGAATTTCCTATTTATGTGCAGGTATTTAGATGAAGATTGTTCTAAATGTTTGCATTACGGACATAAATGTGTAGATTTTGTAATTTGAATATAAGTTTCCCTTTCCTAAACATAAGGATTGCACTTCCTGCTATTAAATTGTAGTAATAGTTTTGTGCCAGACGTGATTAGGTATCCTTGCTGATCTACCAGCATTTGAATTTGAATGAATGGAGATTACAGCTTTGAATATATATAAATCCTTTTATTTTTGCTTTAGCTTCACTTGCCTGCTTAAGCTTTTGTTCTGCATAATCACTCAGCTTGACACTGAGGGAAATAATATTCATTTTTCAATTCTAAAGCTGTGCAATGGTACTGTAATTGCTACTTGATATTTCTTTTGTGACAGCCCCATGCTCTTCCCTATGAACATTTTCTCTTATTTAGAACATTTGGAAGAATCATAACTTCAGTATATTTTTGGCAGATTCAGCTCAATTTTGATACTGGTAAACGTTCATCTCTTTTGCATGATTTATCTTCAGCTTTTATTGGGCATTTTTTTACACTCCCTGAAGACTTTATGCTCTTTTAAGAGGATTAGTCATCAACCCATGTCTAGAACCATGCTGTGCATATCTAATTTAAGGTCTATTTAGTTTTTGCATGCTAGATTTTAAATTTCAAGTATCTCTCTTCAGATCACTGAGATGAGTGATTTGAAATAGAGTTCCCTAATTTTTGTGTGTACTATTTAACACTGAATAAAGCAATGAGAAATCACTTTGTGATCAGCTGATCCCAGTTTATTTCATTTAACATCTTTTTGTGTGTGGTTTTGGTGGTTTTGTTCTTGAGGTGTGTGTTTTTGTTGTGGTTTGAGGGTTTTCTCAGCATTTGAATTTTGGGTTTTTTTTTCCTTTAGTTTCCTTTGATTTTGGGTTGTTCTAGGGGTTTTTTGTTCTAGGTTTTTTGGTGTTTGCATTTTGCTTTTGTGGTGGGTTTTGTAGGGTTTTGGGTTTTTTTTTTTGCAGTGACTTGTCATTTACCAAAGCAAGCACTATATTAATATTTCCCTATTCAGTTCAATGACTGATTTGTTAAATATGTCTGTCACTTCTCACATTGCAGATGGCCTATTTCAGGCCAGGGTTTGTAGAATATTGCTTCTAATCTGTATTTAGAAATGAGCGCCCATAATGTTGAAACTGTTCGCTTCTGGTTACTAGCCATATCAAAGCAGATGCCTTTACGAGTTCCTCACTGAGACACAGGGATGTTCCCTTACTTTGACAGTTGTTGTTTTTTCCCATTGCCTATTCTTGTGGAACATGTCCTTGTTCTCTCATTGCACATCAGGTGTCTTACCTTAAAATACTTTGTGTCTGAAAGTGCTTTCTCACAGGCTCTTCTGCTTTCTTATTTGTTTGTGGCGAAGTTCCCCTTCTTCAGTATTTCAGTTGAAATCTGAGAGAAAATGATTGTTCTAATACCAGAGGATATCCCAATAACTAATGGAATTGGGAACTTGATATTTTGTGCTTCAGTATATAAAATTTGCCTCAAACAGCTACACTGTGTATGTCAGTGCATAGTAATGTAGTAATATCTCTTGCTAACAGACACAGTGTTTGCCAGTGCAGCTGAGTCATTTGTTAATATTTATTAGGATGATATGGACTTAAAGGCGCTTGGCTTTGATGTGGCAGAAGGCGTGAATGAACCATACCTCCCTGGAGACTGTGGGATCTTTGTCACCAAAGTAGACAAAGGAAGTATTGCTGATGGTCGATTAAGGTAGGGTTTGACTCTGGAATATACTTATTTATTTTTTTTATTATTGGTTTTGTATATTTGTAATGTTGGTTGGGAAATCGCACTGTGAGGTGGTCAATGCTTAAAATCATTATAGAAGTTAAACAGTTTGACTTGTCCCTTAAAAGTCAACATAGTTTAAAATGTTCTTTTGTTTCTGTGTCCTGCCTGCTCCCAGTTATTATCTCCATAAACTTTGATCTATTTATTGACATTTTGGAAAAAACGTAAGGGTGAGCTATTGGAGGAGGACAAAAATGAAGGAGAGTAGAGCAAGGGATAATTTGAAACCTGCTTCTGTTCTTAGTGTCAATAGGAGGTTTTAAATTATTCCAAAGAGTTACTTTTAAATAAGGAGTAGCTGTGAGTAATGTGAAGATACATTTTTGTCCACTAAACGCAAACCAGAAGTCCTGGTTTTCCTTCAGCTGCTATTTAATGCTTTTTCAGGAACTGAGAACTCTAGATAATTAAGGACTAGTGTATAGAGATCAGCTCTGTTGCATCCCTTTATGAATATTATTTATATGCTGTGTCCAGCAAAGTATGCTTATAACACTGACCTGCTTATTTATCTTACTCCACTAGAGTGAATGATTGGTTGCTGAAGATAAATGATGTGGATCTTACAAATAAGGATAAAAAGCAAGTAATAAAAGCTGTTCTAAATGGAGGAGGTGTTATTAACATGGTAGTTCGAAGAAGAAAATCATTAGGTGGGCGAGTGATAACACCTCTTCACATCAATGTTTCTGGACACAAAGGTAATGACTATAAAGGACATATGTAAATGGTATGTGTTTGTTCAGTCAAAAATGGTTTAGCATAAAGGTACATATTCTGAACCTTTGCTTAAATTCCAATGAAATGGTTATTTAGATTCCTAGAATCATAGAATGGTAAGGTTGGAAGGAGACCTCAAGGATCATCTAGTTCCAACCCCCTTCCACTAGTACAGGTTACTCAAGCCCTCGTCCAACCTGGCCTTGAATCTCCTAGATAGGGATTCTCATTAATTGCTTTTAGCAAACTATGAATGCTAATATTAGTGTTACCTTTGTTCTGTAAGTTTAGGTTTTATTCTGTAAGTACAGGTTTTCTAATTTTTTTTAATGGCTTCTGGTTTTTTGGTTGTTTTTTGAATTCTTAGTTGTAGCCCGTTGCCTGTCTGTGAAGTGTTTCTGGGAGTCTAAACAAGACTGTTAAACCCTTCAGTCACCCCAGCTTTGTATGACTATATTACATTTTCAGATACCCAAGATCCTTATTCTTCCCCACTGTCTTTGTTCTTCAAAAAGATTTTCAGAAATTGAAATTGCATTGGTGTGGTAGTTCCATTTCTTTCTTGTGCAGGCAGGTCAGACATATTCGAATGTAGGTATTTCAAGGTGGGGTAAATTTTTTTTGTTTTGTGCGTCTATTTCAGATAGCGGGGTCANTCTCTATCTCCTTTCCTAGCCAGAAACCAAAACAAGCAAGTCAACAAAGCTAATGCCGTCTATTTCAGATAGCGGGGTCAGTCTAGAAAATGGAGTATTTGTTGCTGCTGTTGTGCCAGGAAGCCCAGCTGCCAAAGAGGGTTCCCTTTCTGTGGGAGACAGAATAATTGCTGTAAGTCTTAAGAATGCTTTTTTTGTTTGTTTGTTTTTTAAAGTATTCTCATTGCTGCTAGCCTTTAAGACCCCAAACTTTCCAATTTAATTTTTACTTTCTTTGTATTATACCTTTTTAAAATATTCATTCAATGCTTATTAGAAAATATTATGTTTGTATTCTGTGATCGATATAGCATACAGGTTATTTTCTATGGTTAGCTCATATGAGAGTTTTTGAGAGACAGGCTGACATACTCTGCAGACCTGTGTTTTGATATATATAGTGATAGTTGTGATTTTTATACTGAACAGAAAGTCAGTTCCAAAAACACATTCCTTGGTTGGATGAAATGTTTCTTTTAAATTATGATATCACAGATGTCAACCTTCTCAAGGAGGAATTTTTTTCATGTGTACATTTGCAACCTTACCAACCTGTCTGACTTATGAACTGGTGTGAAATGGCTGGTGGTTACTGTAGATAAGTAAATGCATAGAGCCTAATGTATTGAAGCAAGTGTTACACTCTGTCTCTAGGAGGAATAGCAAAATTGTAGTTAGAAGGCTTGGGTTTTTAGTGCAGAATGGAAGTTGGCAGAATAACGTCAACCAGACTTAAGTCACGTGTACGTATAAAACTAATATTCTCCCTATCTCAGAGATGCTCCCCACCTGCTACCTTTTGATCTACAGATGTCTGTTGTGGGTTGTTTTTGTGTAGATCAATGGCATTGCACTAGATAATAAGTCGCTTACTGAATGTGAAGCTTTGCTACGAAACTGTAGGGATTCCCTTACCCTGTCACTGATGAAGGTGAGTAGGAATTTGTATAATTTTCTTGAACTAATACAGAATTATTTTAGATATTTAGGGAAGAGTATATGAAATAATTAATACAATGTCATGAGAAAGTATTTGATAAAAATAAGACTATTTGGATATATTTCACTGGTGCTACACTCACTCAACAGTTATTTCTAAAAGTAAGACTGTTGTGGTACCTGATAGGAAATGAATCTTACTGCTTTTGCTGCTTTTCCATTTGTTTGCTGGCCACATGAAAATACTGAGGAGTAAGTACAAGACTGACTTGTTTAGGGTTATTGCTATAAAAATACTATTCTGTCTTGCATATTTAGTTTAGAATCCTGTTTTGCTGAGCCTTTGTCTGTGGTAAGTCCAGCTCCAGAAAGCCTGAGGTTTTAAGAAAGTAAAAAGATAAAATGTTCCAGGTGAAATGGACGGTGAAAGATGACTTATTGGCAACCCTTAACAAGAGGCAGAGGGAAAATGCAGGCCTCTTACCTGTCAGTTCAGTGCTTCTGTCACTATGTGGCACTGCCCTTCTGGAATTGTTCTGAAAATGTTTTGAAAGAATGTTTTAGCTTCATTTTATCTAATGCTCTATGCATTGAATCAGACCTTTCCCAATTGTATCTATACATGTCCTAGTGTCTATTCGGGTATAGGTAAACCTCTTGATTTTGAGGCTAGAATATGCCTCATACAAAACAGAAATCAGCTAATAATAAGGTGGTCGCATGTGTTTTTTGTTTTAGGTTTTTCCTCAGAGTTCATCTTGGAGTGGTCAAAACATATTTGAAAATCTGAAGGATTCTGAGAAAATATCGAACTGTAGGATTCACGCACCAGAATTACAAGCCCAAAATAAAAGAAATCTGAAACTCAATAGCTCAACTCAGACTGACATTTTCAATCCAGACATCATGGATGGGAAGAAGGTCCAGAGTGATCAGGGCAGCGGTTCATTTTGTGATCACAAACCTTTCCCTAACAATACATTACGAATAGACTCACGTAGGAACACAGTGCACAGCTGCCACAGTAATTCAGAACACAGTCTCAGCTCCTTTAACCCAGAGACATATGGAGACCAAGCCTATGGAGCTGTTGACTTGAACAACAGGAGGCTACCTTATGAACCTACAGGAACTGACTGTATGATGGTTGAGACCACATTTGACAAAGGACATGGAAATAAGCATAGTGGTGGTACCTGGCCAAAAGTCATGGTTAATATCTCAGCAACAGAAACAGAAAAATTCTCTGTGTACAAAAAGCCAAAACAAAGGAAATCTATCTTTGACCCTGATACTTTCAAAAGACCACCAACTCCTCCTAAACTGGAATACCTTTCCCCTAATCAGGTCACAGCCCATTCACCTCAACCATCAAAAGCTGAAGTGGCTTCAACCCCTCCAACTCCTCCTAAGAGAAGTGATTCTATCAAATTTAAACATAAGCAGCAGGCAAGCTCTGCATCGGAGTCCACAGTAACAACTGGTTCACCACCCACCAGCCCAGCTACTGCCCAAGCTTCAGCTTCCTTGGCACTCAAACAGGACTCTGCTACTCTCAAGGGGCACAGTAGGAATGGTGGGCATTATTACCGAGAGGAGGGAATCGATTGCGCTCACCTCCCTTCAAGGAAATCCTGTGAAGATGACATTGGCTTTCAGAGAGTTGAAGAGCCAGAGATTAAAAGACCACGACCAAAATCAGCTCCTGCTCTGAGGCATAAAATAACCCCTATGCCCATTCCTAATCCTGCACTTCAGGTAGAACCTTCTTGAGTAACAAAACTAGAAATCTTAAAGCGAATTTTCAGTGTGGTTTTGGGTGCCTAGTTACATACCATAACAGCTTGTTCTAAAAATGCAGGTGCCCTGAGAAGCTACCTCAAACTCAGTTGGCACTTGCAGTATCACAAATTAGAAAGCCAATTCATGGACTTCCAGTATGTAGCAGGTTGTGATGGCCACCAAACAGAATGATAGGTGCTACTTTTTGGAAGATCTAGATTTTATTGTGTGTTTTTGGCAACCTGGGGCTGGGGGTGGGGGGGAATCAAAATGCAGAGGGGCAGCATCAGGAAAGCTGAAAAGAGAGTCTCCAAAGTTTTACAAAAGTCAAGTTGGTTGGCCATCTGACAGTGCAAGTCAGTGTTGTTTTTCATAAGTTTTTCTATAGTTTTGTAAATCTAATCAGAAATCCTTATGGTGTTAGGCATATTACATCATAAAGATGGACTGTTTATGAGAGTGTGGTTTAATAGTGCAGTTCAGAATGAAAGTGTAGTTTGTTAACCCTTCTGTGGAGATAGTGTGTCATGTTTACCACAGCAGGTGCAAAAAAAAAAGTTGTGATCTAGGAAGTAGAACCTATCTAGATTACTGATTACGCTGCTTATATAATGTAGTAATGTAGTTTCAGGTCCACAGCTTTGGATTTACTCAGCTGGCAGAAAATTTCCCTACTAAAATCTAGAGTTTCAAAAAGTGTTGTGTTTGCCTGTATATCATCACATAAGTAATGACTTAAAGTATAATTTTCTTTTCCAATACTTGTTTCTACCTGAATAATCCCAAACTCTTCATGGAGTTTTAGGAGCACTGTAGACAGCAGAGCTGAATTGAGAGTAGTACGAAGTTTGGAGCTTTATTCTGTAAAAATAGCAGTATAAGAGAACAGCTGGCAACTTTGTCTTTTTCTGGCTGCTTCCATTGTATTCCATTTTGCATTCCTTAAAATTTTGGAGAGTAAATAATTAGAGACCTTTAAGCCTTTGCTTAATAGAAGCCTCCAGAAAATTCTGCATTATTGTTGTGGTTTATCTCCAACCAACAACCAAACCCCACACAACTGCTTGCTCACTGTCCCTCAGTGGGACAGTAAATCTGTTAGCTAGGACAGTGTGGTTTTGACACTCAGTATATAGTAAGGGACCAGAAAGGATACATGAGGATGTGTTATGGTTGTCCTACATACTGCCCAAGTGGTATTGGAAGTATCATGTAAGTGTTGGTTTGAGGTGAAGAAGAGAATTGTATAATAGAGTTGTAAACTCATAACTTTTGAGCTTTTAAGGTTACTTGATGTATTAGTTTATTTTAAATTAGGACTAGATTCTTTATGATTTTTTTACTTTGCCCTTAATTTCTCCTCCATCCTCCCAGAAAATAGGCAGAGCTTTATAAATATAAAATTGTTTTCTGAAGAGGAGAAATGACATTGTGCTTCAAAATTCAGACACCAATCACTCTGGAATTTTCTCTGTGGTGGAGTTGTGTCTGTACATTACTACTACATCAGGCCATGAGACACTCTGCATGTATTAATTCCTGAAGTAGTATTAATATGACAAAAGAATCAATATAGAACATGCAGCACAACTGAATTTGTAGATGTACTGAGAGTTACCAGTTTTATTAGTTGTGTACACAAGTGAGTGTGTGTACCTTAAGTTGATAAAATGAATAGTAGTAGGTGGCACAGTTACTAATACACCCATGGTATAGTGATCAAATATTGGTTCGAGAAGATACCTCTGTATTTGACAGTCTCTGTGCTCTTAGTCACTCTTCATTTAATTGAAATAGTTGTCATAAAAACTGTAAATACCTTTTCTGTAATATTTTTTTCACTTATTACATGCTTGAGTCTCCTGTTATATGTTGTACATTTCAAACATGTAAACTCTGCGTGCTGAGCTCTGAACTGGTAGTTCTCTATCATTGCTGTCAGTATCTGAGCTATTCTTGTGTCAAGTTGCAAAACCTGGATTGCTCTGTTGAAGTAAGACCGTTCCACAGGTATCTAAAAATACTGGCTTAAAGGTAAATCCTTTGTGACTTGTCAGCAAGGTCTTATTTAGGAAACACTTGTGATAGTGGCTGAAGAAGAAGACAAAAAGCTCTGAGAAAGCAATATTTTAAAGGAGAAACATAACTAAATGCTGAATGTTTTACTGTGAAGGGAAGTAGTTTCAAACACTGGCTTAAAAAGGAATAGTAAGTTATGGAAGTGAATAGCATCACTGAAAGATAAAGGTGTAGCAAGCATATTCTGAAACACATAGTAGGAAGTTAGAAGCTGCTTACAACTTAGTTTGGCTTTCTCTTTTTTTTTTTTTCCTTCTGGCTCTCCACTTTCCTGTAATTAAATGTCTGTATTTTTGTAGGTGCAGAAGTATGCTCCAGCTAGTGAGGAACATCTGTCTCCAGAGTTACAGGAATGGGCACCATATTCACCAAAACGGTCTGCTAGACACAGCGATGGCTTTGTGCCTGCTGCATTATATACTGGCAGCATGTCAGCAGGTGAGTGGCAGAACTTGTAGATAATTTGTAGGAATGACCCAAGGAATTTGTCCGTAGTGGGCAATGTTGGGAATTACTTGTGACAAGTTTTGTGAGTCATATTTGTTCTGCACATATTTCTGTAGTCTGTTCTAATTTGTTCAGCTTTTGGACTCTCTTTCTGTTTAAGAACCATTAAGGAAACTGAGCAACTCCTGGCTGAAGGATGTTTCAGTTTCTGTGAAGAGGAGTTTGGAATACGTTAATGGTGAACAAGATGTAGCCTGTCCACTAGGTAGACAAATAAGGTTTCCTGTATTTTCAAAAGTGAATATGAAATGGAGGCAGCTTTAGCTGCTTAACTTCTTAAATCCTTCCAAAGAAAGCGTAGGTACTTTCAGCAGTTGTATATGAAACTTGATCTTGAAATCAAGACCATATTGATTTTTCTGAGTTTATCCTCAGTTCCTTCTGAAGCCTCAAACTCCTGTGCGTTCTAGAAATTGTGGAAGATGTTCTTACTGGAGACAGAATTACAGAATTAACCAGGTTGGAAAAGACATCTAAGATCGTCAAGTCTAACCTATCACCTAATCCTTCTAATTAACTAAACCATGGTACTAAGTCACTTATCCAGCCTCCTCTTAAACACCCCCAGGGATGGTGACTCCCACCACCTTCCTGGGCAGCCCATTCCAATGCCAATCACTCTGTCCATGAAGAACTTCTTCCCGACATCCAGCCTAAACCTGCCCTGGCACAGTTTGAGACTCCGTCCTCTTGTTCTGCCATTGGGTGCCTGGGAGAAGAGACCAACCCCCACCTGGCTACAACCTCCTTTCAGATAGTTGTAGAGAGCAAAAAGGTCTCCCCTGAGCCTCCCCTTCTGCAGGCTCAACAACCCCAGCTCCCTCAGCCTCTCCTCATAGCACTTGTGCTCCAGTCCCCTCATCAGCCTTGGTGCCCTTGTCTGGACACATTCAAGCACCTCAACATCTTTCTTAAATCGAGGGGTCCAGAACTGAGCACAGTGCTCAAGATGTGGCCTAACCAGCACTGAGTACAGGGGCAGAATGACTTCCGTGGTCCTGCTGACCACACCATTACTGATACAGGCCAGGATGCCATTGGCCTTCTTGACTACCTGGGCACGCTGCTGCCTCATGTTCCGTTGACTGTTGACCAGTGCCCCAGGTCCCTCTCTGCCTGGCTGCTCTCCAGCCATTCTGTCTGCAGCCTGTAGAGTTGCATGGGGTTGTTGTGGCCAAGGTGCAGAACCTGGCACTTGGACTTGTTAAACCTCATGGCATTGGACTATGCCCATCTCTTCAGCCTGTCCAGGTCCCTCTGCAGAGCCCTTCTGCCCTCTAACAGGTCAAAACATGTTCCCAACTAGGTGTCACCTGCAAACTTACTGATGGTGGACTCAATCCCCTCATCCAGATCATCAGTGAAGATACTAAACAGGACTGAGCCCAGCACTGATCCCTGGGGCACAGCACTACTGTCTGATGGCCAACTGGATGTGGCCCCATTCACCATCACTCTCTGTGCCCTGCCATCCAGCCATTTCTTAAGCCAGCACAGAGTACCCCTGTCCAAGCCATGGGCTGCCAGCTTTGGCAGGAGTTTGCTATGACAGACAGTGTTAAAGGCCTTGCTGAAGTCCAGGTAGTCTATGTCCACAGCCTTCCCTCTGTCCACCAAGTGGGTCATCTGGTCAAAAAGGGATCAGGTTGGTCAAGCAGGACCTGTCCCTTCTAAATCCATGCTGGCTGGGTCTGATCTCCTGGCTATCCTGTAGGTGCTCTGTGATTGCATTCAGGATGATCTCTTCCTTTACCTTGCCTGGCACTGAGGTCAGGCTGACAGGTCTGTAATTTCCTGGATCCTCCTTCTGACCCTTCTTGTGGATGGGCACCACACTGGCCAGCTTCTGGCGTTCAGGGACCTCTCCAGTGAGCCAGGACTGTTGATAAATGATGGAGAGTAGCTTGGCCAGCTCATCTGCCAGCTCTCTCAGCACCCTAGGATGGATTCCATCTGGTCCTGTAGACTTGTGAGGATCCAAGAGGCTCAACAAGTCCTTGTCTGCTTCCTCCTGGATTACAGTGTGGCTGTTATATTCCCTGACCCCACCTACCAGCTCAGGAGGCCAGCTGTCCTGAGGACAACCTGCCTTACTATTTAAAATTGAGGCAAGAAAGGTGTTAAGCACCTCTGCCTTTTCCTCATCTCTAGTCACTACATTCTCCTCCTTGTCCAATAAAGAGCGAAGGTTTTCCTTGCCCCTCTTTTTGTCATTAAGATATTTACAGAAACACTTCTTGTTATCATTCACAGCAGTGGCCAATCTAAGTTCTAACTGGGCTTTTTCCTCTCTGATTTTCTTCCTACATGACCTCGCAGTATCCTTAAATTTTTCCTGAGTTATCTCCCCCTCTTTCCAAAGGTGATATGCCCTCTTTTTTTTTCCCGTAATTCCTTCACAAGTCTCTCACCCATCCAGGCTGGTTGTCTTCCTCGATGGCTCTGTGTTGGGCACATTGGCACAGCCTGTTCCTGTGCCTTCAAGCTTTCTTTCTTGAAGTAGGTCCAACCTTCCTGGACTCCTGTGTTTTTAAGGGCTGTTTACCAAGATACCCTCCAAATTAGTTTCTTGAACAAACCAAAGTCTGCCCTCCAGAAGTCCAATGTGCNCGCTACATCTCCCACCAGCCCCTTCTCTATTCATAAACAGTAGGTCAAGCAGAGCCTCACCCCTGGTAGGCTGGCACACCAGCTGTGTCAAGAAGCTATCCTCTAGACTCTCTAAAAACCTTCTGGACTGTCCCCTCTCTGCTGTGTTAAGTTCCCAGTAGATATCTGGGAGGTTAAAGTCACCTACAAGGGCTGGCGATCTTGAGACATCTTCCAGCTGTTTATAGAACAATACATCCACCTTCTCTTCCTGGTTGGGTGGCCTGTAACAGACTCCAACCAGTATGTCAGTCTTATTGGTCTACCTTCCGATTTTTACCCATAGGCACTCAATCCTCTCATCATTAGTCACAAGCTCCATGGCATCAAGAGCTTTCCTAACACACAGGGCCACCCCTCCACCCCTTCTCCCTCTCCTGTCTTTCCTGAAAAGCCTGTATCAGTTCATTGTAGCACTCCAGTCGTGTGATGCATCCCACCACATTTCTGTGATGGCGACTATGTCATAGCTTTCCTGTTGCACCAAGGTTCCCAGCTCATCCTGCCTGTTGCTCATACTGCATGCATTAGTGTACATGTACTTCAGCTGGGCTGCTGATTTTACCCCTGACACTGGCTTCCCACCCTCAGCTACCTTTGTGGAGAGCCTGGTTTCGTCCCCTTCCCCTCTCAAACCTAGTTTAAAGCCCTCTTAATGAAGACTGTCAACTCATGGACTAGAATTTTTTTGCCCTTTTTTGGTAGTTGGATCCTGTCTAGCAGACCAGGGGCTGTAAAGGTTGCCCCATGGTCAAAATAGAAAAGACCATGAAAGAGATAATGACTTGTGTATCTGGAACAGTAGACAGCTTCAAAACATGTTGTTCCAATCAATTTTCAGAAAGTAAAGACATGCTCATCAGTAGCTCAGACGGAATAGGCTTTTGCTCTTTGATTTCTTCCACATTTTTGTCTGTCCTCTGATAATTGTAGAAATAATACTTTTTTCTAAATAAAAGATTTATCTTATCGTAATGCTTTTGCATAATAACTCCAAGTAAAACCTGCATTAGGCAATACAGTTGTACCTCTCGAAATGGGAGCAGGGGTTTGCTGTTATATTCTATGCTGCCAACTCATTTAGGAAGAAATTGCTAAATGGGCTTTGTCAGAGTACTGACGGATGAGTGTACTTAAAAGAACAACTTGAGTAATAAGTTTCATAAATATTGCAATACTATCATTTGAAGCCATAGGACACACTAGAAGTGGAAGTCTTTGAGACAACAGAAGAATCATTTGAGCAGCAGTCAGTTCAAGCACCAAATAAGATCTGGCATTCCTGTCAGTTGATTGTTCAAAGAGAAATGCAGAATTTTTGTTGCTGTATAAAAAAGTTTGATATTTGACAACAGAAAAAATGTTTTAGGTAGCAGTGCATTTAAAAATGATCTGATGTGATGATTTCACTTCATAATTCTGTAATAGCTAGTAATAAATCAAATTACAAAGATGGATGTACTACTTAGGTGTCACATGATGCTTAACAATGTGTTTATATGCTCATAATAAGTAATTATGTTCGTGTTACACAATGTTATGGAAGTATTTAAATGTATTTTAAATCTGTACTTGATATGCTAATTATGTTGGTAAGAATGTGTTTATATCATCTTAAGCAGGTACAGTACCGAGAAGCTTAGCACCATGCCCTGCAGTAACTGCTGTCATGAGAAATCCTATCTATACTGCCTGGAGCCATAGAGTTCACATCAGCAATTGCCCATCAGTCGCCAGCCAAATATGTCATCAGCATCTGCATCCAAGGTGATTTGAAATTTGTGTCTCCTTATATTTTTGTTTTTATTAGGGTGAAATTGCTCCTGGTACTTGTTCTATACAGTGCAGAGTGAAGCTGCAGTGTAGTGTGTTCTTTTGTCTCAGAATGTAAGTGATGTACCAGCTGCTTATATGTCTTTGGGTAAGTAGTGGATTAGGTTTCCCTCTGCTCCACTGGCTGGTACTGAAAAAGAAATTATTATCTTTATGAAATAATTTCTAATGTTTTTCTTATTCTTGCTGAAACAAACCTTTCCCTTTTTAATTCTTGCACTGCAGACAGTATTTTTCTCTGACTTCTTTTAAATTGTAATATGATGGGACAACTGGAAAGTAGGAAGAGGAGCGTTCGTTCTAATTTAGTAACACAAGGATAACCAGAATTTTCTGCCGGCCAATTTGATATTGCTGGGGTGCTTTCCTTAGTTCTAAGTGTTGCCCTGTTTTCCTTTTTGTTCTATTTAGTTCACAGCATCAAGGTCGCTTGAGTTTGGACCTAAGTCATAAACACTCCAATGACTACTCTGAAAATTCACGCACAAGAACATCTCATGGCTCAAATTCATTGCCTTCCAGTGCAAGACTTGGTAACTCGCTTTTCTGATCCATTTCCTTTGGGACTGTTGTATACTGGAAATGAAGGATAAATGGAAAAATCCTTAAGTACATGCATTATGGGATTGTTATAGTTGCTATCAATGCCTAAAGGTTTCCTCTGTTTGCTTTAGTTTCATTTTCTTGTTGATTTGTGACTAAAGATGTTTTTTGTAAGTAGCTGATTTTATTTCATTCTTTAGTCTCTTCGACATGCTCTGCATATGTGAGTAGTGCTCCTCTCTGTGTTACCATTTAAAATGACCCTTATAAAAAGGAGGCCCAGCCAAGGCATTTATGAGGTTTCAGTGAGGTGGAGAGAAAAGGAGCGAGCCCCCAAAACGAAAAATCAAGGATGACTAATGGCCTAATGTAAACATTATTGTTGGAAGATGAACTGCTTATGTTTACTTGATGGACATATAAGATTTTTTTATGCTTATCCTGGTAATACCAAAGCAAATGCTTGCTATGTAGCAATGACATTTTAATGTTTTAGAGGTTTTTTTAAATTTTAAATTATACAGTAACATTTTTTTGGTGCATGTTTGTTTTCGCCTTTGTGCTGAGTATTTAATCAAGACCATTTACTAGAAATGTGATATGCATGTTACATATGGGAATAGTCATCAAGGCTTGTGCATGTATCTAGAGGCCAGAAAAGAAGCAGAATCTAAATGTACTTGTCCCATCTATTAACTTTTATTTTGTCATTGTAATGCTTTCTTGTTGTGAAAATAGGTTCTTCGAGTAACTTGCAATACAGAACAGAACGAATTAAGATCCCTTTAACACCAAGATATCCAAGGTCCATGATGGGCTCCGACAGAGGTGAATTACTTCATAAGTAATTTTAGTTGTACTGCTTTTAGTATTACCAATCCAAAGCATTTGCAGCTGTTCAATCAGGTTGCTCCAAAATCTAAATATGACAGTTTTTTATTCAGGTTAAAAAGTTTGCATTTTGCCATAGAGATAGAATCATAGAATGGTAAGGTTGGAAGGAGNGAGGTGTTGAAAACTCCCAATTTACTCCTGAAAATTGTTAGGTGACTCTAGAGCATGGCACACTAAGTAGTAGTGCATTAAAAAAGTAAGGATCACAGAATTAACCAGGTTGGAAAAGACCTTCAAGATCACTGAGTCCAACCTATCGCCTAATACCTTATAATTAACTATACCATGTCACTAAGTGCCGCATCCAGTCTTCTCTTAAACACCTTCAGGGACAGTGACTCCACTACCTCCCCAGGCAGCCCATCCCAATAGCCAATCACTTTTTCCATGAGGAACTTCTTCCTAACGTCCACTCTAAACTTGCCCTGGTGCAGCTGGAGACTGTGTTCTCTTGTTCTGTCACTGGATGTCTGGGAGCAGAGACCAACCCCTGCCTGGCTACAGCCTCCTTTCAGGTAGTTGTAGAGAGCAAAAAGGTCTCCCCTGAGCCTCCTCTTCTCCAGGCTGAACAACCCCAGAATAAATATTGCTGTGTGTTTTACATTTGGTAGTTTTCTTTCTGAATGAGGCCTTAAAACTTTTAGCAGTGAGATAGATGACTTGCAGGTTTTTTTTATATTAAGTATGTTATTAATTATGTTGATTTGCATATTATTTTATTGCTAATTATGACGTATGTTTTGAAATGCACCAAAAATATTTTCATACTTCACTCAGAATTGCTTGGTGGAGGAAGTGTTGAATTGAGTTTGCCAGTGAACGTCAATCCTTCACTGCCATCGCTGCTCAATTGTTCTGTAGCCTCAATGGATTTGTATGCAGTGGTTTTCCTAACTAGATAAATACAATCCTTAGAAGCAGCTTTCATTTGGAATTAGTAATTTGAGATTTATTTTCTGTAGGTTTTTTTGTGGGAAGCAAAAAATACTTCTGTCAGGTCAATTGTCCAGTAAATTACTGAGGGAGGGTACAAACAGGAAAGAGGCAAAATAAAGTAATGTCAAGCTTGTTTGAAAGTTAAGAGCTTTTCTGTTTCTGTATATGATTCATGCTGGGGTTTTGTTTTCAAGTGTTTCATAATGTATCTCCTACCCAAAGGAAATGGCTGTACTTAAGTATTTTTTTTTTCTGAAAATTAAATGTACTATTACATTTTTGGTTTACTTCTCCTTTACAGGTTTTCATTATTTTTCTTTAACTTTACATTGCTAAACATTTTCAGACATGTTTAGGGTGTAGCTTGTCTGTAACCTATTCTCCTTGGTGAGGACAGCAGTAACTGCATGCATACTTACAGAGGACAGATTTGATGTATAGTCATTAAGGACAGTAAATTTGCACTGTCTGAAAATAGTTGCCTGGTCTACCTAAGCTCTTTACGCAGTTAACAGAATACTAGTGAACAGTCAGTCCTCTTTCCTGTCTCAGATGCTTATGGTGTCTTTTAACTATGTTGTATATGTCCAGACTACAGCAGATGTGGGGTACAAAAACTCAACTGTTGGTTTTCCATAGGCTCCTTGTCACACTCTGAATGTAGCAGTCCCAGCTTGATAACTCCTCCACAATCACCTCTTAACTTGGAAACATCTTCCTTCGCCAGCAGCCAGTCTCAGAACTCCCTTTCTACATTACCTAGGATTTCCATTAGCCCAGTATCTGGTGGAGAACGCAGAAAAGATAGGTAAGGTCCTCATGTTATTCGCCTTTAATACAGATGTGTCTGAGAAATTTCTATACATTTGTCTATTGGGGTAAAGGAATGTGAACATTTAAATGGCAGCTGTGTAGGGGCAGGTCCTTCTTACTCACTGTTTTTGTTTTCTTTACAAAGTATGTGAAAGATCTTTATGTCTTTTTTTTTTTTTAATCTTTAAAGCTGAATAGTAAATCCTGAGTTTACAGAATTAAGGGATTCCATAAGGGTTTTATTTCTTCTGTTAGATTAACAGCCACACCGAGTAAGTGATCTAAATAGAATTACACACCTTCAGCTTTTTACTTCAGATGCTTGTTTATGATGGGCTTGTTCTGTACTCTGAAAAATTAAGTGAAGTTCTAGTAACATTTGATAGATAAATATGAGGTGCCTTAGCATTGTAGAATGACAATGTTGTGCCTTGATTCAGTTTAGCCAGATAACATGAAAAACTGAAGACGTAACTATGTAAGAACATATGCTTATGTACAGATGCTATTTGTACAGATGCTATTTTACTACTGTGAGTGGTCCCTTTGTACCTGACTGCTGCTAACAACAGTGTTAAGTATATGCTTGCAGAATTTGAACCTGATATGTTTCTTCGAAACATAAGCCTTGTGTTTTAACAACTTTCTATATTTCATGATGACTATTTTAAGTATGTGTTGCTTATGGTGTCAATCTTAGAGATGTGATTTAATTTTACCATGATCTGTACTGACAATATATGAATAGGCTTGCATTAATTCAAAGCATTGAATACTACAACACACATCTGAATCAGGCTTTTATTTATAGAAAGGCAGTTGAGTGCCATTCTGTCAGTGTAAAAGAGCTGTGATGTGTTGTGTTACATGTGCGTGGCTGTCAAGACCCCTTTGTGTTGCTTGATTTATGTGGAAGTACTGGCCATAAAAAGTGTGGATGGTAAAGTAATAAGGATAGTCTGTATTCTAAGTTCTCTGGTAGTAATAAAAAGTTATTCATAAAATTTTATATGAAACTTTTGTGTCCTTTGAAGTAATGGTTACCAAGTAATTCTAAAATGTATATTGTGTATGAAGGACAGTGTTACTTTGAAAGGGAATGGAAATGTGAATTTTATTAATTTTCTTTTTCTTCAATGTGACTTGTACTACATGTACTCTGTGTTCTAATATAAATTGTTCTTCTAATTGTCACTTGCAAATTCAAAGTCAGAATTTCTTTTTTCACATGACTGATGATGCATAATGTTCATCTAAAAAAACCACAGTTTTGACACTTATATAACTTTGTATCTCTGGATGCAATACAGATATTCTGATCTTGGGGAAATGAGAGACTTTTTCACTGAAGTACAGTCAGGTTCCAGCCCTTTCACTCCAGCTGTGTATATGTAGTTTAAAAAATTTTGATTGACTTTCTAAAAACAATGTAATTCAAAGTTTTGGTTTGTTTTGTTTGTTGTTTGTTTGTTTTTAAAAATAAAACACAAGAATAAACAAAAAAAACCCAAACCAAAACACACCACAAACAAAACCAAATACCAAAAACCTCACAAGACTAAGTAAAACAAGGAATTAATTTAGAAAAGTAGCTAATTTAAGTCTATTCTAAGAAAATGTTTGGAGATGTCTAGATAGTATTTTAAATGGCTCTTACAATGCTTTCTGTTTTCCACAAAGTACAAGTAACTCACTTGGCCTTTCCCCAGATGGTGGTAATTGTAGTAATAATAATACAGATGGAAAAAATAAGTCAGTGCTTTTGTTTGTTCTGTTGATTTTAATTTAAATGAAAACCAAAAAAATCCTGATCAACAAAGACTTTCTAATAAGTGTTTAGTGATTGTGGCAGGCAATCTGAATGCTATAGAAGAGTGCACTTGATTTTAGTAACACTGCCTACCAAGTAAGACACTTTTTTAACGTTATCATTCAGTTTTACTATTGATTCTCTACTACAAGCATTACTAGATACTTTTCATTTTGCATTTACTAGAATCTCAGATACCATTCTGTGCAATTTGTATGGATGTGTTTTTTTTTCTATGGATGTGTTTTTTTTTTTTTTCTTACTCCAATCCAAACAAAGTAAGTCTTAAAATGCATGTGTAGATGGAAAATAGGTACAATAAATAATTTCAGAAAGATGTAATTTTATTTTTTTATAGAGGTAGAATGCCTTGATTTTTGTGATATTAAGCTTCATATAACATGTCTTAGATACTCTTAATGAGCGACAGTAAACCTACCATACCTTCAGCACATCCATAGGGAAGCTCTGAGGACATTGCCTCTAACAGTGATGTTGATGTTCTAAGACTATGGTGTACCAGAACTGCATTCATATCAGTAACCAGCTTTATCTTTTATGCATTTGTAAGCTGTCAAATAATTATGCCCCTGCTGCAGAATGCTACCAAATAGATGTCTTCAAAGGCTGTGGCAGTAAGCATAATATATTTGTCATCTTCTCTCTGTCTCCATCCCCAAATCTTACTCTTCAAAAATACCTTTCCTCAGCCTGGCTCACAGTAGTAGCAGTGAGTGAAGTTCAGTTAACTCATCAGATCTCTGAATAGCACAATAAAAATAGTTTAAGCAGTTGGCACAATTCAGAGAATGTGTGTATGATATAATGGAGGGAGGAAAGAGCATTCCAATTAATGAAAGTGTAGCATAAAGCTATTAAAATAAAAATTATACTACACACTGGTGCCCAAGCTGTTTCATTTAGGACAAGCTCAACTGTTACTACCTCACGATGCCTGCTGCATCATAGTTCATAATTTAAGTTCATAGTAATGTGGACCAGCACTTTTTAGGAGGCTTCATATGCATCATGAAGATACCAGTCCTGTTTCTGCGGGTGAATACATCCTAGCTATGGGGAAGAAAAGAGGCATGTGTCAGGGTTTTCCTTTGTGTAAGCCTTTTGCTTGTTGTACTTATTAGTGTCTTACTGCTGTATGTCTTTTTCTAAGTGTTGTCTTTTCAAATTTTCTACATCTTTCAGATATCTGTTCCGTAATAGGTCTTTTCTGAGAATCCCTCTGGCTCCTAGGCCTAGGTTCTCATCACTAAGGAGTTTGAGGTTTGCCTGATATAAGGTTGTCCTTCTCAAGCAGTATTGCACACTTGGTGCTATTTTACATGTTTGGATGATTGCCCTGAGAAGAATTTGCATGGTAATTGTAATGCTACCATGCAAACTGCTGTCTTAATGGCTTGAGTTTGCAACTGCTTAATTTTCATTACTAATTTATGTTTCCCTGCATACAAGTATGAAATCTGATATTTGTGCATTGTTGTCCTTCGGTTTATCATCTTGTTATTTATGAAGTTTATTTTCACTGGCAATAAAGACTCCCAGCGTTTATATTTGTAACATAACTTCTGGAATATAGTTTGTACATGGCATATATACAGTGGTCCAGTTATTTTTATATAATATGCATCTGGAAGCTTCTTTGCTACCTACTTCATCACCATACTATTTATAATTCATATTTACCATAATGTTTTACAGCAGCCCTGTACTTGTTATACATTTACTTCTGCCACTGTACGTTGCATGTATTGAAGGAATGCATTTAAGACAGTTGGCAGTATTTTTTTTTAATAATTGTTTAAACCTATTGTATTTTTACAGTTCAGACATACACAAAGTGTTGCATGTAATTTTAACATTGTGATGGTTCAAGTACAATTTTGTCCAAGTGAGTTTTAACTGTCTTCTCTAAAAGGCCCTACATGGAAGAGCCACGTCATGTTAAAGTGCAGAAGGGTTCAGAGCCACTAGGGATTTCCATTGTGAGCGGAGAAAATGGTGGAATATTTGTCTCTAAAGTAACAAGTGGGAGCATTGCCCATCAAGCTGGCCTTGAGTATGGTGATCAGTTGCTAGAGGTAATTCTTTGCTTATTATTTCTATGGCTTAATGAAACCAGTTATGTCTGGAGTCATGAAATGCCTTCCTCGAGAGTATCTTGTGTGGAAGCTTGTGTGCTGAAGATGTAGCAAATAGTATTCCACTAATTATGATGGTTGAGACTTTCTGTCAGGCTTTGTCATAAAATAACGTTGTTTCACAGTAAGTCTGCATTGCATTTTATATATATATATATAATTAAACTATAAAGTAGGTAGTTTTGGTACTTAGTATAGTTCCAATGCCATGCTCTGCCTGATAAGGTGAGTAAATGTTCATGCAGATGACTCTTACCAGGTTTCGTGCTGCTGTTGTTGTGCCCATATCCTCACCTGAGATACCTGATTTAAAAGATAACTCAGGTAGGCTTTAGATTATATACAGTCATATTTTTTTTCTACGGTATAAGATAAATATGGAGGAGCATTTTGTACAGAACAGAGCTGCTTTGTAAATGTTAGATCTGTTCGTGTTTGTGAATGTTAAAGCATCTTCTGTTGCAGAGTCTGTGGATGATACTGCAATGAACCTGAATGATCATGAATCTGAAGATCCTTAGTTTATTCAGATTAGTTGTGCTAAATCCTAATACAACTTGGGATACATGTGTCTTTAAACAGTAAAAAGATTTTTGAACTTATGGTCAGGTTTAAACTACAGTGATTCTTTCTGAAGAATAAACCTTAGGAATGATTGTGTAGCAGCATTTCCACCCTCCTATTTACCCCAGTGGCAATAAGTCAGCATTTAGATAGTCTAATTAAGAGACCGAAAGAATGATTTCGAGTTTTAATCTGAAAACCTGACATCCTGGTTTGCATTTTTTTCCCGTGTAGTTTAATGGAATAAATTTGAGAAATGCTACAGAGCAACAGGCTCGACTAATCATTGGACAGCAGTGTGACACCATTACTATTCTGGCTCAGTATAACCCACATATGTACCAGCTTGGAAATCATTCACGGTCAAGGTAAGACTGGCTAGACTTGGAGAAAAAACCAAACAAACCACAACCCATTTCTCTTGTCCCTGCAGTTGGTTAGTTAGTAGCTACCTTCTGTACAGGTAACATTTGCAAACATCAGCGCATTTGTGCTGATAAGTAGTGCATCTGCTTAGCAATGTAATGAGTGAATATGCTTCTCAACAAGAAGAGAAAACTACTTGATACATCAACTGTATTTATGTTCTTCTTTGAGCATAATCCCTAGATACATTAAGCTCAAACAAAAGATGACTTCTTCCTAGGATTATGAGATTCTAGTACTTCAAATAGGTTTTAATGTTTTCTCTAACTAGAGCTTCCAAAAACTAATTAGAGAAGGCATATAACCTAGTAGTGAAATCCATTCCAATTGACTGCATGACCACATTTCAAAACCAAGCTTTATCTTTCTTTCAGACTTACGGTGACAATATATTATTTGGTACGCTGGTTGGTTGGGAGGATTTTTTGTAACATTATACTTGACTTACAGCCAAATTCAAGACTTCATGTGGAAAATACTTGACATTGGTGAAACATTAACCCACCAGTCTTCCATTCCTTTTTTTTTTTTTTTGGTTCTCAGTTCTCGCCTGGAACCTGTGAGTAATCATTCCACCCCTCAAGGCAGTGGAGCTGCAACACCTGACAATCATTCCGTAATCGATACTGTGAGTGAACAGGATGAAGGAACCATGACGCCTCCATCCAAACAAACCACACCAACTACAAGTCCCCGGAATTCCTTAAGGTAGAGAGTAAAATTTGTACCTTATGGAAAAAAAATTATTAGGGTGGATGTGAAGGTTATTAAAAAACAAGTGAAGGTCAATGCTCTCGTTGGAGTAAGACAGCAGGCAAGTTAAGTGAACCTTCAGATAAAATCACATTTTCAAACTCTCTTTTGAAAAACGAGGTCTGCAAGGAGTGAATAAATTTAGTACAACATTGGTTTATTTAAGAACATCTGCTATGAATATAATGTTTGTCTTATAAGATTGTATCTGTATGTGACCTATTTTGAGTGATAACTACTTAAATATATATTCTTCAGATGACTAGTTGATTGTATGTAATGCAAGTTTTAAAACTGAAATACATGTGTTATTTCTTCCTGTCAAAAGGGGCCCTGTGAATGCAAACAAAAGAACCCCTGAACCTAGAACTGTTGTTGTTAAAAAGTCCCAAGTGGATCTTGGAATCCAAATATGTGGTGGAAACCTTTATGGCATATTTGTCTCAGATGTTGATGATGATAGTCCAGCAAAAGGACCTGATGGACTAGTCTTGGGTGACATGATACTTGAGGTAAAAAAATACTAGATTCTTTCCAGTGTTAATTTTGATTCTGCTTTGAAAATCGCAGACTGTGTCTATCTGTGCACTTCTGTTGTGTTCGCTCAGGTATTTTGTTTTCCACCCCCATGTCTCAGCATCCTAATGGACATGTTAAGGTTCAAACTGTAGTGGAGCTGAGTGGCAAGATGTACTTCTATGAGGAGCCTGACAAGGGGAAAAACAAATTCATTTTTCGTGCTTTTTAAGCTTGCCTAATTCTATTGCCTGTTAAGATACAATTTCATACCTAAGAGTTTCTGTTTCATGTTTTGCAGTATGGATCCATTGATATGCGAAATAAAACAGCTGAAGAAGCTTATCTTGAAATGTTGAAGCCTGGAGAAAACATCAAAATAAAGACTCAATACAGAATAGAAGAGTTCAATAAGATAAAAGAGCTTCCTGGAGATGGATTCTATATTAGGTATTTGAGTGTGGCTGATAAGGACAGCATAAGGCTGTTAGGATAACATTCTGAGCATCCTGAGAGAGAGATAGACAGCACCTTTACCAATTTTTTTTAATTCAAAGTTTACTAATTTATCCCAGCAAGTCTCTGTCAGTGAACACACAATCTGTAGCATAGTAAGTCTACACTTTTTACTGTAAACTTGCATACTTTTGAAATGTAGAGTGTGCTGCTAATCTCATTAATTTTTCTTAAAATAAGTGTATATATATAGTTTTCTCCTGAGTTTGTGGAGATCAGTTGCAGAGCCTATCTATGTCTTCCTTTCCAGAGCACTTTATGACCGTCTCGCGGATGTGGAACAGGACTTAAGTTTTAAGAAGGATGACATTTTGTATGTTGATGACACACTACCACAGGGAAACTTTGGTTGCTGGATGGCTTGGCAACTAGATGAAAATGCTCAGAAGCTGGAAAGAGGACAGATTCCAAGTAAATATATGTGAGTGACCTCAGTTGCAGCCTTTATCTTTCCAAGTCTGGCTAGTTAAATGTAGTATCAAGAGCTTCTTTGTTTCCATTCTTACTGGGAGATAGTAGTTCTTAGAATTGTCATTTTAGAGGTGGCATATTTTAATAATGTTAGATTAAATATATTGCTCTGTCAAGTTGATTTAGTGCTACCAAATAGTAAACGAGAAGATAGATTTGAAAGTATACATAGACCGATGCTGTGATAGATAATTCAGTAAGAAAAGAGTAACCAGGGCAAAAAATATCCTCAAATCTGAGGATATCAGAGTTGTTCTTGGAAAGTACCAGTGTCTTTAGTTATCTGTGTGCAGCAACTGATACCAGAACGTCATAATGTTGCTAGAGCAGTTAGTAGAGGAGTAAGGAGGAACTAAAATTTTTATATTGTTACTGAAACGACATTAGTTTTCACTCAGTGATCAAAGTATGTTTTTGATTTTAAGATTACTTGTTTTCTGGTTTCCTTCCTTTCTAATAGTCTTTTCTCCATGTCATAACTGAAAACTAATCCTGACCCTGGAACTATAGTACTATGTGGTATGTGTGGAAGTTCAACATAGACATGCAGACCCATGCACATCATTGATAGATAGGACTTGTTACTGGAAGATGCGCAGTAAAATGAACTATATTTTACATGTGTTATGTGGAGAAAATATTTGTACTCATATAGAATTGCATAGAATAAAACTGCTATTTTTGATTGCTTGTAAGTTAGTAGTCAGGATGTGTACATATCATGCAGCTTCCTAGAAAGAATAGGATCTTTCCCTCTGCATGCAGCTGACTTTACTGACAAGTACATGCACACTGCTGCTTGTGTCTTGGAGAATTTTGCCCTGCCTAACAGAGTGGTCATGCTCTGTGCCACATTGCTGTTTGTTGTGAGAATCCTGAGGAAGCAATGACAGTGTTTTTGACAGTGGTTTTGAGATGCTTGTTATTTTATGTGCATTAAAGTTTGTTTCTGTTTGATTTTCATTGATGAAGCTAAGGCTTCAGATGAGTATTTCCAGTGTGCTCCAGAAGCAGTGCTGCAGTTTGTTTTTAAAAAAATTGAAACTGTAAGTTGAAATACCAACCAGTTGGTTTGTTTGATTATAGGATGGATCAGGAATTCTACAGGAGACATAGCATGTCTGAGGCTAAAGATGAAAATAGTTCATCTAAGACATTGTCAGCTGCAGCACGGCGGTCATTCTTCAGAAGAAAGCATAAGCACAAACGAAGTGGTTCTAAAGATGGAAAGGATTTACTGGCTCTTGATACAATCAGTACAGACTCAATTCCTTTCTTGGATGGTAAGTACCTTCGTTATATACTCGGGAGGAGGTTGACTTTCCTTCTCTTTCATTTTAAACAACTGCATCATGACACAATGAATAATGTTGCTTTCTGGTTGGTCTGATGACAAATGGTGATCATATATCCCATTATGTACATTACTTTTAATTTGCTATTATTTTTTTTAATTTAACAAGTCATAGTGCTTCAAATAAATGTTTGGTTTTCATAGTTTGTTTTTAGGGCCATTAGCATGAATTTCTATTTGCAGAGGGAGATTGCTTTTTGATGCACGGTTTTGATTTTCCTTTCAGCTCTTAATTTCTGTCCAGGTCACTTAGTCTAGACATAAATCCTGGACACCACTCAAAAGTTGTCGCTTATATTTCTTCACTCCCCTACAAAACTCAAAATGGTTAAGAATGCTTACTTCATTCCAAGAGCTCAGGAAGGCAAACCAGACAACCAAATACGGCATATTGTTTACATTTTTTAGGAGAAAGGAAGAATTATTTGTGTTAAATTTTGGGTGAGGGTAGTGGGAGAAGCACGAAGTTCAATCAGAAAAATGTCTATTTTGAGCTGTCGGGGGAAAAAAATAGTGGCTAGTGAGAATTTCTTACTTGTCAAGGCCCTTATCCCTTGCGAGGCAGTTGTTTTCACAATTACTGTTACTGTGCTTCTGTCTATCTGAGGAATGTCAGGACAATCATTTATAGTTGTATATGTCTTCATTTATGTAGATTCTGCCAGTCTGGCATATCAGCGCGTGCAGAAAGTGGATTGTACCTCTCCTAGGCCTGTCCTTATTTTAGGACCATTACTTGATGCTGTGAAAGATATGTTGGTCAAAGAATCCCCTGGAAAATTTTGCAGGTGTCCTCTTGGTATGTATGCAAATATAACAGATTTACTCTTGCTTAGAATACATTATGGTAACATGTCTATAACTGAACTAAATGTACCACAAACATGGAGAAAATCCTTAAAAATCTAAATATGCAGACACTGTTTTGTTAGACCTGTTCTGTGCCTGAGGAATAGTAATGAAAATGGATCTTTTCTGGCTCTACGAAACAGAGGTTATGAAAGCTTCCCAGCAAGCCATTGAACGGGGTGTGAAGGATTGTCTGTTTATTGATTATAAACGGAGGAGTGGACATTTTGATGTGACAACCGTAGCTTCCATAAAAGAGATAACAGAAAAGGTGAGTGACTTTTAGTGCTGTAGTTCTTTGTATAATTTGCAATATACAATCATAGTTTTTGGGGGACTGGAAATTGTTAGTGTTGGCCTCCCTTTAAGACATTCATTGTTCCCCAGACTGCTGAGTAAAGTAAGAGTTACCTCACTGTGGCATGTAACTGTTTAAAAATTATTTTATGCTAGCTTACCTTTGTAGGAACAAGGAATGTTCGTATTCCTTTTCAGTATTATTAAATGAAGATAGAAGTTATTTTCTAAGATTCTGAAGATTGAACTCCCTACTCACCAAGTGAGAGTTTGATTTTATTTATATTCTATATGATGGCCTTAAATAGAAGAGTAGAAAAATCCTAATAATCCTGGGGCTAGATGATAGCAAAAATCTGTACATTGCTTATAGTTTTCTGTCAAACCCCACAGAAAGTCTTACTATTTTAACACTTATGTTTGTTTATGACTTCTGAAAGAGACTATTTAAAGGGAATGGAACATCTGTCTTGTGAGACTGAGAGAGCTGGGGCTCTTCAGATGGAGAAGAGGAGACTGAGGGGTGACCTCATCAATGTTGATAAATACATAAAGGGTCAGTGCTAGGAGGATGGAGGCAGGCTCTTCTCGATGACGGCCAATGACAGGACAAGGGGCAATGGGTAGATGCTGAGGCATAGGAAGTTTCATGGAAACATGAGGGAGGAATTTTTTCCTTGTGAGGCTGACAGAACTCTGGAATAGGCTGCCCAGGGGGGTTGTGAAGTTGTCTTCCCTGGAGATACTAAAAACCTGCCTGGACGTGTTTTTGTATGATTTGGCATAGTTTATCCTGCTCTGGCAGGGCAGTTTAATGATGTGATTCTGTGTGATTTAAATTTGGAAACAATTTATTGCATATGTTTCAGTCTGAGTTTTCATTTCATTAGCTCTTCAAATACTTATTTCTATCAGTGCATGCTTTTGGTACTATGAATTGAATTTCTTGCAGTTTGTCATCATCCGTTGTTTTTGTTAGAGATCCTTTGGGTCCAAATTGCTCATTAACCCCAAAATGCTGGTTGTACAATAAAAGTCTGTTGGGTTTCTGTGATTTAAATAGGGGGAAGAAATGAGGGATTTGCATGTGCACTTGTGCTCTTTAACTGAATGAGTGTTTTGCATTTACATTTGATCTTAGGATTGTCATTGTCTGCTTGACATCGCTCCTCATGCCATCGAACGGCTCCACAGTGTTCATATCTACCCTATTGTCATTTTTATTCGCTACAAAAATGCTAAACAAATCAAGTAAGTCTGTGAGGGGTATAGTTCAGGGTTGTTTCTTTTAGCTTAAAATAAGCTCATTACCTTTGTTTCTTTCATCCTTGTCGGTTTTAAATCTCTCTAAAATGAGGAAAAGTAATCCTTATAGACCACTGTGAGGTAAATGGTTTTTACTTTGGTTGCATGACAATGAAGTGAAATTTTCAAAGAAATCAAACAATGTAGACTAAACTGTGTGTACTCCAGAAGACACTCAGATCTTTTCTGCTCACCTTTGTGTTAAACAGTAAGACAGATACCAGTGAGATCCACTGAGGATTAAGTGGTGACTGTGACAAAGAGCTGCTATTCTTCTTCTTACTGGGACCAAATATGGTCCGTAACCTCAGCTTTCCCACCTTCATGCTCCAGTGAAAACAGCAAAGGAATCCCCTTTTGCCATGGACTATCTATTCTCAGGTCATGCTCTTTCAGTAATTGGAAATTTCCTGCTCAAATGTAGCCAGAAGCAGAACACAGGAGTTGCAAACCCTCGTCCCTCTCCTAATGTTTGAGTAAGCCTGTACGCATTTTGATAGATTTATTTGGAAAGAAGTGATAAAATCTCCTAATGTAAGTATTAAGAAACTCTTCTGGAGAGGTTTTATACTTGTGCTGTCTTCATTATGACAATCAAAGACTACTAATATTCTTCATCTGTAAGTAGACTATTTAATAGAGAAGTATCAACACTTTAAGCAAAAGCAAGACAAAGTAGTAAGGTGTATTTGCTTACCACTGCAGGGTCATGCACGTGGATGATAAATAAAGTTGTCAAACTTTGAGCTCTTTGGGAAATGGAATGGTGACCGTTACAGTCATATCTCTTTTTGGAAAGTAATAGAGAGCAATTGAGCTTGACAAGCAGGGATTTATAGCAGCCATCAAAATATGATGTACTTGACACATTGTCTCTGCCTGTTATGAGCACCAAAGGTTTTCAGCCTTTTTGATTTAGCCCTGGTTCTGCTGGCATTCTCTGAAGCCCGATACATCAGTGATAGGTTAGTGTAGTAGTTATTTTAAGAAACTATTTATAAATTAGAATTGTGCTGCTTTTCTCACTGCTATGAGAAACTATGCTTATATTGTTTCACTACCCATCTACAAGACCTTACTAACTGATTATAAATTCTCTTTTCTTTTAAACAGGATCCCCTGCTGGGGACCCCAAGTCACATTTTGAGTATTGCAAGCTTTGATCAGAATAAAATTTATTTACTTTACCATTTGTATTTCTCTGTACTTTTATTTAGTGTTTCCAACAGCTTGGGTAACACGGAAACAGTGATCTCAAAAAATGTCATGCATAGTGTGGTTCAATGCCTGATAATTTGAGCCCTTAAAAGAGTGGCACTTAAGCCCAGCTTCGTGTAGGCAGTACTGGAGTGTTTATGACAACTGGAAATTAGATTCTTCCCCCCCCTCAGCCCCCTTTCTCTGAGACTTTAAAGGAGTGGTCTTATAGCAGATAAACTTGTTAGAGGTGAAATGGTGCTGATAACTGTGTTGATACTGCTGAAACACAGTAGATGGCACTCTATGCGCAGGATTGTGCTTGCTAATTAAAAAGGCTTGTACGTTTTAGTCAAGATGAAAGTCCATAAAAATAAATTTTAAAAGTAAATATATGTTCTTACACAATGTTTTTCTTTTCTTCTTTCCTCCTTTGCTTTTTCTTGCAGAGAGCAAAAGGACCCAATCTTCCTGAGGGACAAAGTTACACAAAAACATTCCAAAGAACAGTTTGAGACAGCTCTAAAAATAGAACAAGAGTATAGCAAGTACTTTACAGGTTAGTATTTAATCAAAATATTAATAGGAACACTTAACATGGTAATTCAAAAGATCCTGTGTTCCTTCAAAGAGTGCTTCACTTTTGGCAGCCTCATGCTCTTGTATTTTATTTTATTGAGAAAAGAAATCTCAAGATAAAAGTACTATGCCTTGCATTTACATGGTTTTGTTTTAGCATGTAATGAACTTTGTGACTTAAAGAGGTTCTTAAAATGTTTCATTATAAGCCAGAAGTATTGGAAGTATTGTTGGTTTTATACCAGGTAGGGAATATGTTAGTTTCAAACTGCAAATCAAACAAACCAAAACCAAACAAAACAACAATTAACACATACACACAAACACATGTAGTGTAAGTGAATTAATTGAAACATATTTAAATCTTTCAAGAAAGGAGAAAATTTGTCAAAGGTTTTTAGAGCATGCATTGTAATAATTAAGCTTCTGAGGCCTTCTAAAACTCAAAGTATGTTACATGAATCTTGGATTGTATTTTCACCAGAGAATGAAAGCTTTTTGAAGACTGTCTACTTCTTTTAAAGTACATTTCCATGTAATTCCACATATAAGTCTAGCCATCTTGTGAATGGCAACACAACTTAAAAAAAACTCCAACCAAAACTAAACAAAAAAATCCCACACCACTGACGTAGCCAAATGGGCCTTTGCATCCCCTGAACAATGGAATTCTTACAGAAATGGTCTGAAGCATACCTGCCAAATGCAGGTGAGGAAAGGGGAATCTATTTAGTATAGAGGTTGTCTTAACATGTCCTCAGAGAAGTAGCACATTCTCAACGAAATCAGTTACCTGATGTAATAGCCATGCAAACACTTTTTTTAAACAGGACACACTAAACTTTCACAGAACTTGACATGTGCATGGCCATATATCTTCACCCTGTTCCACTCCTTGTTATTTGTTGCATTTTAATTTCACCTGAGGGTGAAAGTAGCAGTCAGTCCAATAGAGCCCTAAGTGTATCTACTCACATGCCCTGTGGGAAGGACCTTCCTCTGTTAGTGCCAAGTGCAAACTCCAGCTGTCATCAGCATTTCCAGATGCTGGTAGTCAGAGAGGATTGGTGTTCAAATTGTGTTGACATGTAAGCTTGTTGAAGTAGGTATGTTGTGCATATAAGCCTGTGGTTAGGCATGATGGACATGGTAGTTTCCACATGAAGCTTTATAACATGCTGTATCAGATGAGCTCTGTGGCTGCTTCATGAAGTACCTTTTGGGGCTTATGACTCTTTCAAGCTGGTTTTGTTTTGTGTATCAAGTTGTGAGCACTTCCTTACTCCTATTTGTCACCTTTCCTAAACCATGTGTGTTAACTGCGTTCTGTATCTAAACTCACCTGACATCATGAACTGTAGAATATGCTGCAGAGTTAAGTAGTATTTTATGCAAGATCAAATTCTGTCTTTGCAAAAGACATTTGTAAGACTTACTGTATTTTTCCAGTGTTAGTGGTAGCTGACTCCAGAATCTTTACTGACATATTTCTCAAGTCATGAAGTTCCTCATTTTATAAGTCTCCTTTCCTGTGTCACTGTTGTCATTTTTACTTTTTATGACTGTTATGTTTAGCCAGGGTGGAATGCAAGGTGTTCATTTATCTTTTGAATTGATTTTCAGAGTTGCTTGCTGTTTGCCTTTTGTTCCTTGCCTGTAGCTGAAAATAAGAATTGAAGTAGCAAGCACTGCTGTTTTACTTAGCTCAAGAGTCTTTGAGCTGCCTCATAATTTACTTCTAATATTTGTAAATAATGTCTAGTTGCTACAACTATAGTCTCTGTGTATATTACCACATAAATACAAAACTCTTAACACTGCATACTGAACAGAGGAGGTTTATTATAGCAGGTTCTGACCATCTTTAGGCTTAAACTTTGCCACCTAATGCCTCTGAAAATAGTACATGGAGGCCACTAGCAAAACATTTGTCTTAGTTGATTATGGGCGTCAGTTCTGTGGCTTCCCTGGGCTGTTTTAAGGGCTCACAGAAAAAAACTTGTACACTGAATGCTGAATCTCCCTGCTCTGTGTATTCCTGTTTCAAGAGTCATGCATCTGGCAAATGCTGAATCGGGTAGATTAATTCAGTCACTTGATAAATTCTTTGCAGAAAAATGAAGACGACTGCTCTTTGTAATTAGTCATAACTGTTTGTTTCAGTCTAATTTGTGGGGGGTGTGGTGTGTTCTTTTTCTCCAGGTATTGTCCAGGGAGGAGCCCTTTCAAGCATTTGCACTCAAATTATGACAACTGTTGATCAAGAACAAAACAAAGTCCTGTGGATTCCAGCTGGCCCACTGTAGGTTTATTTTGCTGTGAAACTGCTCTGCAGATGTAAATAACTTTCTATCCAACGGACCCTGTCCATATCTGTCTTTGTAAAGATATCCACAAGTGATTTGTGTTTCATGAAGGGGAATGATAACACTGAACACACAAGGACCCAAGGAGGCATGTGAAAAGGGGTAGATCACTTCACGGGGCTGTCTCTTACATCGTATGTATACACGTCAGGTTGTCACAAGGGGTTGCAACCTGCATGTACTTGTCCATGAGTAATGAATTAATGCTGCAAAACCCTGTAGAATGACAAGTTTACAAAACCTTTTTGAAGTATTTGGTGGTTGTTGTTTACTTGAATGTCCTTTTCTTGTTTTGTTGGCTTTTTGGTTTTGTTTTTGTTTTTAACTGTGTTCTTTCAATTCATGAGGTAACTTCAGAATGGGTTTAAAGTTCTGAATGTGAGCAAATGCTCTGTGCACAATGTGACTTAATTGTAATTTTGAACATTTCTAAGCACATTGTTGACAACCAGGTGATTAATGTGGGATTGAATCGGTACGTCTTGGGAGTAAGCTCATAAGGAAGTACACTCTTTACAGGGCAGACCACTGTTTATATCCCGTCAACCCTTGTCTGTCAAAGATATCTTTTCTTGTTTTATGCATGAATCTAATATTTAAATGTTATAATATATCTGAACAATCCAAGCTTAATGTGTGTTGAGCAACAACAATTTTTGGTTGTTGGGCCTGGATTAAGTACTGGTGGGGAAGCATCCATCAGAAGCTGGGCCCAGCATGCTGTGTTGTGTCACTTTTAGGTACTGTAAATATGGAAAGCTTATGTTGGTGCAATTATGCAGGGTAATTCTTAAGCTTTGTATTTCAGTGTGTAGCATTCACATAGATTGTTTTTATTTAAGAGCAGCCACAATTTTAGGGCTTTTATTAAAAGCCTTTAGAAAGGTACTAAATTGTTAGTGTTTTCACTGTCAAAGAATAAGTGATTGTTTAGTTTTGGTTGCAGTACTTACTTACCTGTTGTACCAAACTCCATTGTATCTGTTCCCTTTTTGGTTTTTTTTTTGCACTTCTGACTGTTCTTAACACATGTTTTGTACCTGTCTCTTCTGTCTCTAGTGCCATGTTTCTTGGGTACTGTATTGTGTTTTTAAAAATACCATCTAAGTGGAACTGCTTCTCGGTCACTGATTGTTACATTTCATTGTATACAGTTTCTAGTTTTACACTACAGGCTGTAGTTTTGCTTCTGTTTGCAGATTTTTTTTTTTTTAAATTAAAAAAGGGATACTTCTTGCACAGTTCTTCGAAGATAGATCTGGTCCTAAATTTAAATTCTGTTTTACAGATGCTATTTTATAGTTCAAAATACTTTGTTGGTTTTATATAATTGTTATACTATATAGAGAGAATGTTTTGAACTATAATACATATAAATATATATAGTATTTTATATAGTATTATACCATACTATTATAATACTATATATATATATAAAACAATGAAAAAGTAGGACATGGTATGGATAAATTACTAGTCCAAATTACTTTTCATGGTGAGGGACAGCAGTTGGTTTTTTATCTTGTTGTTTGATTTGGTTTTTTGTTTTTGTTTTTTTTTTTTGCGGGGGGGGGGGGGTGGTGTTTTTTCTTTTAAGTATGAGGTCAGAGGGGGCTCCGGTGGTGCAACTGNTAGGGCTTTTATTAAAAGCCTTTAGAAAGGTACTAAATTGTTAGTGTTTTCACTGTCAAAGAATAAGTGATCGTTTAGTTTTGGTTGCAGTACTTACTTACCTGTTGTACCAAACTCCATTGTATCTGTTCCCTTTTTGGTTTTTTTTTTGCACTTCTGACTGTTCTTAACACATGTTTTGTACCTGTCTCTTCTGTCTCTAGTGCCATGTTTCTTGGGTACTGTATTGTGTTTTTAAAAATACCATCTAAGTGGAACTGCTTCTCGGTCACTGATTGTTACATTTCATTGTATACAGTTTCTAGTTTTACACTACAGGCTGTAGTTTTGCTTCTGTTTGCAGATTTTTTTTTTTTTAAATTAAAAAAGGGATACTTCTTGCACAGTTCTTCGAAGATAGATCTGGTCCTAAATTTAAATTCTGTTTTACAGATGCTATTTTATAGTTCAAAATACTTTGTTGGTTTTATATAATTGTTATACTATATAGAGAGAATGTTTTGAACTATAATACATATAAATATATATAGTATTTTATATAGTATTATACCATACTATTATAATACTATATATATATATAAAACAATGAAAAAGTAGGACATGGTATGGATAAATTACTAGTCCAAATTACTTTTCATGGTGAGGGACAGCAGTTGGTTTTTTATCTTGTTGTTTGATTTGGTTTTTTGTTTTTGTTTTTTTTTTGGCGGGGGGGTGGTGGTGGTGTTTTTTCTTTAAAGTATGAGGTCAGAGTAGACTCCAGTGGTACAACTGAAACAGACAGGTACTGTTCTGACATGATTTTTCTGTACTAAAATGGAAATGTCACTTTGTATCAAAAAAAAAAAAAGTTAAAGAAACTGATTACTAAATAAAGGTCAATTTCTATAACTTGACTTCTGTGTAAAAGGTGCATATAGCTAATATCATCTTTGTATTTATTTTCTGACTACAACTGATGCAAACAGGTTCAAGTGCTCACCTTGAGCAGAATAGGTTACAATTTTGTGGTTTTGACAAGTCTTTCTATGTCGATACTGAAGATATTAAAAACCCATAGGATACAAGAAGTGAGGTGTTGGTTTACGTTAACATATTTTTAACATTCTGGCTCAGTGGTGTTGAGGATTTCAAGTCGAAATGCAATTGATTAGATGGAGGCTTCAAGATGTGAGCAAGTCTACCACTGTTATTTTCAACTGTCACTGGAAGCCAGGGAAAACCTAACAGGCCAGACATGAGTAATTAGCTCAAAGGTACGTTGTAGAAGTTTGTGGCTCAGTTTTTTACACTTCATACGGACCAATCTGCTCTGTTCAATGAGTTCTCTGAAAGCTTAGGGAAGGTAGATTTTGTGTATTGAATTCTGTTCTTATTTTATTCTCAGATGCCAAATAGTCAACTTCAGTATTAATTAGGATTGGTGCATACCTAGTAATAGCCTTCAGGCATGAGATGGGACTTGCATCTTATCTGCTTGTCTTGAAAACAAAACAAAAAACAGCTCACCATCATGCTATCTTCTGGTGAAGAAAATAAGCACATTCTGGCAGGTTAGTAACAGCTATACCTTGCATATCTTATGATGATGAGGAAGTAGAATTGAAGTCTTACTTAAACACTAGAAAGATTCGTGTAGTGAGCTAAACAGTTCCCTGACACACCATTTTATCTTATAGTACTACCTGTGGCAACTAGATTTGGCCATCATTCTGAAATGAGTGATTTTGTTTAGATTGTTTAAATAAAGAATATACTTCTGCAGGCATTTAAAAAATCCTTTAATATAGCAAGGTGACAAAAGTCTGAAAATGTCATCCTCATAAGCACCCATACAGTGTATAAACTGTTAGCTGGAAATCATTATCTTTGAATTTTATTTCTCTATAGCTAAACTGACATAAAATGGCTGAAACTAATTGCAGACCATATGTGTGATCTGTTGTTGACAAGCATCTGCATGCTTTCAAACCTTCCATTCTGTTCACATTGACCTGACTTGCTGGGCAAGTGTTTGCCAGATCCAGAATCACACTCTGACAGCTTCCAGCCTCTCCACCTCAGATGACAGTTCTTTTTCAGTGTCTGGCCATGTCATAATCCTTCAGCAAATGCACATGTTATCTTAAGCAGTGTTTAACAGCCTTCCTAAATGCATGTATGTATGGTTGAAATACAGTCTTGTAAACTTTTTAAGATTTACATATAAAGCTCTATGTCATTGTTAAGATTCTTCACTTCCATTTCTCAAAGGATAGTTCCTTTCAAAATGCACTGGCATTGGAAAATCTGCACTGGCTCAGATACTGAAGAGACTACTGTGAAAAATACAGATACTGAACAAGGCAGACCTTGGTCTTGTGCAAAAACTGGTAAGGGTCCCAGACCTATAGTAGAAAACAAACAGTATGAAAAAAGCACCTCTTCCTGTAAATTCTCTTACAGCTCCTCTGTCAGCTACAGTAATGGTTTCTTGTTTAGTAGGGTGCTTTTGAAGTGGTCTTTTTTTTTTTTTTAAAACTTTGTCATTTTGCTTAGAAAATGTCTTGGTGCTCTTCACTGAGAAAGTACATTTTTGATGAACATTTGGTAGCAAACGTATTAACTATTCTGTTTGACTTCTTTCTTAGAGGTGCACAGCCCAAGTGATGTGAATGATCTAAAGGCCAGTTGAATAAGGGATCCTATTCACACTTAAGTAATATACCTGCTGAATTTGGGATTGTTCAATTCTATTTGAATAATTGTTCTTTTTTACTTTATAAATTATTTTAGATGAATGTTGTGATTTTGTATCTAAAAGCTGTTCTTTTTTTGAACTGTGCATAAAAAGCATTTTGTGATTCAAAATATTTTCAGTACTGGAAGTAACTTGTTAGACCTTCAGTACAGATTTTTTTTTTTTGGGGGGGGGTGACTTTTTGTTTGTTTCTTGGTTTGGGATTTTTTTTTAATATTTTATGTTTATTTAATCTTGTAACTTAACTTGAGAGTGAGGGGTGTTAAAGGTGTTCTTATTTCAGTAGATCTCATTCAAGCAAGCATTTGTAATTGATTTTCCTCTACAAAATGCACCTGTTAGAGGTGCAGTGAATTTTTCCCCATGTGCTGTGAATTCCCCTGTGAAATTTCAGATTTTATTTTTTAACACACACAAGTTCTAAAATTATGTGGGCTTTTTTTTTTTTTTCCCCCCCCTAGAAATGTAGGAAGGAAAATGTCAGAGATCTAATCATTATTTTAGGAAGCAAATAACCATAATCTTTGTACTTTGTAATATAGTCACTTCGTATTACAGCAAATTACCTGTTGCTGTGTTCTATTAACAGTACATTGTATGCTAAAAGTGCCGTGCATACTGCAGGAAATGGCAGCAGTGGCTGGGGAAGCTTCACAGTATCACAGTATAGCAAGGTTGGAAGAGACCTCAAAGATCATCAAGTCCAACCCACTACCACAGACCTCAAGACTAGACCAGGGCACCAAGTGCCACGTCCAAACGTGCCTTGAACACCTCCAGGGACGGTGACTCCACCACCTCCCCGGGCAGCCCATTCCAGTAGCGAATGACTCTCTCAGTGAAGAACTTTCTTCTCACCTCAAGCCTAAACTTCCCCTGGCACAGCTTGAGACTGTGTCCTCTTGTTCTGGTGCTGGTTGCCTGAGAGAAGAAAGCAACCTCCTGCTGGCCACAACCACCCTTCAGGTAGTTGTAGACAGCAAGAAGGTCTCCCCTGAGCCTCCTCTTCACCAGGCTAAACAATCCCAGCTCCCTCAGCCTCTCCTCATAGGGCTTGTGCTCGAGGCCTCTCACCAGCCTCGTTGCCCTTCTCTGGACACGCTCAAGCACCTCAATGTCCTTCTTAAATTGAGGGGCCCAGAACTGGACACAGTACTCAAGGTGTGGCCTAACCAGTGCAGAGTACAGGGGGAGAATGACCTCCCTGCTCCTGCTGGCCACACTATTCCTGATGCAGGCCAGGATGCCATTGGCCTTCTTGGCCACCTGGGCACACTGCTGGCTCATGTTTAGGTGGGTGTCAATCAGCACCCCCAGATCCCTTTCTGTTTGGCTGCTCTCCAGCCACTCCGACCCCAGCCTGTAGCTCTGCATGGGGTTGTTGTGGCCAAAGTGCAGCCCCCGGCACTTGGATTTGTTGAAAGCCATCCCCTTGGACTCTGCCCATCTGTCCAGGGGCTCGAGGTCCTGCTGCAGAGCCCTTCTGCCCTCCAACCCACCAACATCTGCCCCCAGCTTGGTGTCATCTGCAAACTTGCTGATGACTGTCTCGATGCCCTCGTCCAGATCATCAGTGAAGATGTTAAAGAGGATGGGGCCCAGTACTGATCCCTGGGGCACACCGCTAGTGACAGGCCTCCAGCTGGATGTGGCACCATTCACCACCACTCTCTGGGCTCTTCCAGAGATATGGTATCCTGATTTATGGCCCTTTCGTCTGCTTGTTCACAGTATAAAGAGAAGGTCCAATACTGCTGCTGCTAGTTAAGAAAAATGAACAATCCAAAACTGAACCACCACCATCTCCTCTACCCCCAACCTAAAGCATAAAACAAAACTACCCTTCTGCTCCCAAATTCCACTTCCTAATTGTCCAGTGTGCTCTTTCTTATCTTTTTGCATCATTCCCATCTTCCTAAAGATCTATTGAAAGTTTAGAAAACTAAAATAGCAGTTTACTCTTACCTTAATCCATGTACATACTGCATATTTAACAATACACTGATGTCTCCTAAGTTGGTAACAAGTCTGTGAAGACATTTTATACTTTAAACAGCTTGAAGAAGAATCTTTCTTGATGAGTTTTCATTTATATTTGCAATGGCTTTCTTCTTTTAAAGTTTTTTTTCAGTACAAATGTCGATGACATTTGTTATGCAATCCTCTCTGTGCCTTTCCTCTAAGGCAGGAGATGGTCAGCTTTCTGAAGATGGTGACTTTGATTTTCAGAGGAAGTGACCTTTTCCCCCCAACTTTTGCATCTGGTTTTGTTGCAGATTCATCATATCTTGTTAGCAATAATGTCAATCAATTAAAATACTGTAATTTCTTTGCCAACTGTGCCTGCTCCATAGACTCTTGGCATTTGAACTTAGTGTTTAGATGCTCAAATCATCTGGTTCTTTATCCTAATTAAGACTATTTGTGGCTTACCTGTGATAAACCTAAGATTTTATCTTTCAGCTTGTTTGGCTAGTGTCAGCCATAAAAGGCAGTAAATGCATTGTTTCATCTAAATATGTGCAAGGAGTCTAAATGCAATTATAGGTCTTACAGCTCTGTGATGAAAATAGAGCATTTCGAGGGGATTATTCCAGTGCAGTCAGACAAAAGTTCTGAAGGCAAAAGGTAGAAAGTTGTTTTCTTATTAGAATGTATGACTTGAGGCTGCAAGCAGTCATTCACATCATTATATGAACAGATAGGTTTGTGATGCAAAGATGAGTAAGTGCAGTTACTGAAGAAACCAAACGGACTGAGCTGAATTCCAGGACAGTGACAGGAGAACATGCAGCTTAGCAGCCTTAAGGTTGATCCCACAGTGGCAAATGTCTGTGACTTTTACCTGGGGTTGACTGTACTGTGTGGCCTTGCGGAGCTTCAGGCTGCAGATGTGTTTCTAACATAAAAATGAACACTCATACTTTTATGTCCTCACTTGTACTGTACTAAAAAAAAGTGTGTTTAATATCTGCAATTACAGTGTGATCTGCTGAGGCCTGCTCTGACTGATCTGCAGTTCAGTTATTTAGAATTCATTTTTCTGGGTGGTACCACATTTTATGCCAGAGAGACGATTTTAAAGCTGTGAAGTGATAGAAATGAAGTTCTGAGAATCAGATGTATATCCTTCCCTTCCTGGCCTTACATGGCAGAGATTCCCTCAGAGCTGCAAGACTGGAAATCCAAAAGAGACTTAAATTCCTGTCTACTGCAGATACTGCTCTGCTGTCCCTGCACTGAATGTGATCATAGCTGTCTTCTGACAGCATAAAGTAAGGAAGTGTTTGGGCTGCACTGGCTCCAGTCCACAGCTATGCGCCTCCATGGGATACTTCTTAATGTCTTATTGTGAGTTAACCCTAGCAAGATGGTTCCAGTCTTGGCTCCACAGTGGTGGGTTTGTGCCTTCCAAGTTGAAAATGAGGTTTCAGATCCACAACTGCTGCCATGTTTTTCCTTTCAGTTTCTTCTATGTAACCACGCAGACAAACAGTTTTGGAAAGTGCTCTGTGAAATTTTTCTCAGCATAGGAGTGAGCTGCTAGCTTGTGAGAATTGTATTATGGATACATCACAAACCTTTGCCTTCTTTCACTGTTATATTCAGCTTTAGTATCCCTTTGCTTTATAGTTTCACTACCGCTAGATAAAATCTTTCAAAGTCTCTCCCATCCAGTGTAGCCTTCCTGTTTGCTGCATTTCCTTGCTTCATGCTCCACTTGTTTCATTGTTTCTTAACACCTTGCACATCTAAACTCTCAAATATTTTTTTCCATTGATGATGCAACCTAATCACCCTCTTCCTCACCCTGTTATCTAATACTGAAGTATTTGGGGATATTACATAAAGTCTGTTTGTTTAATAAAGCACACTGTGCAGTTGTGTAATAATTACAAGTTTGATTCTATATGCTTTTTATGATCACTGCTGATGATCTTGTGAAGAGTGGCGGCTGATCCACTCCAGCATTCAGTAGCCTGCAATTTCAGATATTTTCATAAGATTCCAGATCTGCAGTTTCTGAAAGTGATGCCTCACTGTGTTTTCAGCGGTGTCAGCGGTACATTTGTAAAAGAACCTACTTCATAAGCAACAGAAGACAACTTGAGAAGTCCACATGCTTGCTGTAGGATTTTATGACCTCTTGCTGGCTTGCAGAGGCTCTAATCCTTGAATTAATTTGGATTTCCCTCTGTACTATTCTGATTCTGTGATACCACAGATACAAATTACTGATACACACAAATGGTGCTTTAGTTTCACTAGAAATAAACTCTCATTATTGGAATTTTAACAGTTTTTGCTGTAACTTGGGAGCAACTGAAGCTGCTAGAGATAAGTTTATAAAAAGAGTTCAGCAATACTGCAACTCAAAGAAAATAGCCATATTTGTTTCATTCCCACCTTACTATTGCATTAAACCCCAATTGTCCCTTTACATCCTCTGTGCCATCAGTAATTTGAAAATGTAGGCAGTCCATAATGCACATTATGATGGAAAGAACAACAGCAGCCAGCCAGTGCTGGGTATTGGAAGTCATGGGCTGTTAAAACCTATCTCGGATCTCTTACCTGCAGCAAGAGATACTCAGGAAAATCCTTATATCAAATGAGTCAGAGTTTAAAAGTAGTTTTCTTTCTTACTCTCAGTATTTTGATAATGAGACTTTCAAAAGCTTACTTTTGATTTTTAGAAATAATGTCATCTGTGGCATCTTAATACTTTCTATTTGAAAGTATCATTTTAACTTCTCTGCCTCAGTATATGTACTTCATGATGCAGAGTGCTTCCAGCTTTTTTTACTAAACAAACTTAACTTTTTAAATAGCAAGTTATTAATTCTTGCTACTTCTTCTCTCCACCTTTTCTAGATTGAATCAAGCTACTTTTGGGAAATTAATTTTATTACTACTTGAACACATGAAAATGTTTCTTTCCAGGCAATAAAAATAATGCTTTTTTCTCTATCACAGAGCAATGAAATTTATTGGAGTGAGGAAGAGTCTGTTTACAGATAGTTCCTAGCTCTGCCACAGTCTTATCTTACTCTTTCAAACAGGGATGGTCTGTTATTTTTTTTTCACTGAATTCTTACAGAGGTCTTTACTCCAGAAACAACTTCCAAGCGTGTTAAATGTGAGCCTAGTCCATTTCGGCCATTGGGGTTTTACTCCTCATTTTTGTGTCCTGCGTATTGGATTTGGCTTTCATTTAAATAAGGGTTTGTTCCATCTGTTATGAATGGGTTATTATGAAATACTAATTATTATTTATTAATATCCAAAATTATTTTCTTAAGTTATTTACAGGGTCTTTATGATCAGTTTGTGTAAAAAGAGTTAGTTCTGCAAATATCAGAAAAATACTCTGCAAATCAGTGCTAATTGCCAATAATGAATGACCAGTACATGACTTGTTAGTCAATGTGAAACACAGAAATAGCAAAATTGTTCAGAACAAAGCTGATGGTTTATGTAAAACACTCTCCTGGTCTGGGTTTCAATTATTTAGCCTTCTGTTTGATTTTTAATATACATATGTACCTGAGAATGGTGTCTTGAGGTCGAGAGTCAGATTTGGTATATGTAAATGAATTAGAATATAATAGTTTATTTGATAAACGCTGAAATGAGGCATTAAGTTTCAATGAAAGGAATGCTTTTTATTTCCTCAGATTTCTCTATATTCACTATTTTCAGGAAAATGTTTAGTAATTTCTAAAAAATAAAGCACCTTTTAAAAGCTGCTTTAAACTAACTACTGGAGTTACTACTGTGTAATTAATTGTTAAAAGTTTTAGCTTGGAGATTTTTCCTGGGTGTAGTACAGAATGTAATGCTTTAAAGGAAAAAGAATACATTTCTGGTATCTGGTAGAGACTAAATCTTTTATTTCCCAGTATGCGAAGAGTCAGTACAAAAACTGCAACAGGTGGGGAAAAAAAATTAAAAATTACTTGTTCAGCAGAAACAATAATACATAGAAGATGACTTCCATTTATCAAATTGTTCTTTTAAAATTCAAGAAACTCTTCCTTGACACAGTGACACATCAGACTATCTCTGACACTCTAATTTTTATAGATAAAACATCTCATTTACAGTTTCATTGTTTTTAACACTGACTGAGTTTTCTTTCAAGTTTAAGAGCAGAGTTTTAAACTTGTCCTCAAGGTCGCAAGCATGGCAGAAAATATGTCTCTTGGTTTTGCTACTTATTAAGTACTTTGATAATCAACCCCGCCCAAACTAGCCAATCATGTTTAGGTTTAAGAAAATAAAAGAGTATGTATTCTATAACAGTTTCTTCCATAAGACAGAAAATACCAGCAAAATCAGTGGTGAGAACTTAGGGATGACTGTAAATCCACAGTTGTCACACAGAGCATGTAAAAACAAAGTGACTGAGTCTTAATGTATATTAAAAAATGTTGCATTTTTCTAACATTTCTAGTGCTAAATCCAAACATTCAGAGATGTTTTGTAACAATCACTCTAAACTGATGAAGGCATACTAAGCCTTGTATGGCCACAGACCTTTAGTTAAGACTAGAAAATAATAATCTAGTCTCTAAAGCATGCAAAAAGCATGAGAGAGCATTAGGCTGCCTGGCTTGCTGTCAAGTCCTACTTTGAAAAGGTATGACTTAAAATGGAAAGCCTTTGTGACTGCGTACCCTGACTAACTCAATGTGTATAGACCGTGCCGAGTTATTTTTCCACCTATTCATGAATACACAAGCAAGGAAAGTGGCTTTAAACATAGAGTAGTACAGACAGTTCTTTTGTCAATTTTTTTTTTGATGGACATTTAACTTACACTAATTTATGGGCAACAGATGTTTTTCCTTCATTCGTAATTGTGTTTTCAGAAGATAGACCTGTAAAAGTTTCTGAGCATTCATGGGCTCTTTTTTCATAGATAGGTTTTTACTTGAAGCCACTCTTTTTCTTTTCTTTTTTTTTTTTAATTAAAAAAAAAAAAAGAAAAAAAAAACCAAACCAACAAAAACCCACAAACAGAGCTCCTATAGGTAAAGGCTGTTAAATGTGGTTTTGCACTTTACCCTGCTTGCTGCTTCTGAGATGCAGGCACAATAGAAGTTTACTAATACTGCACTTGTGTTTAGCTCAGATAAGATAAAATGACATCAGATCAAGATACCAGATGTAAGCACTGAAAACTGTTTTGAACCCATCTGTTTTCAAAATTCACTATTCAGAATTTCCTGATAATGAGAAAGTTTTGTTTTGGGATGTGAACTGTTTGGATTCTGTCCCCATCTTTGTCCCCGTAAAGCAGACACTGCCCCTTGCTGTAGGAATAGAACAGGATCTGAAGCCTTACACATTGTAAATGTTCCTGTCAGAAGCATATTGTCAAATTCTGTTTAAAACATATTCAGTTTTTTTAGTTATTGCAGCAATACCAGAAAGTTTTAACCTTCATAACAGATACGCTGGTTTGACAAGGCTTTCACAGCAGAAGTCACTGTTGTATAAGCCTTCACAGATACGCTGCTTTTCCTGTTACAGAAACGTGCAGCTCAAGTAGCATTCTTTTTATGACATAGTTGGAGCTCTCTACAATCTTTTAAGGTATAGTCACACAAATTTGTGGAGGAAGTCTTTTGAGATGCAAGTATCTGAAATATTATAATTTAGTTATGTTGACTTTGGAGCATTATATCTTAAAGGTCCAGAATTCAGTGATAAAACAGAGTTTTATTTTTCCTGCTGACAGGTACACATTTTTAGGTGTCAACTTCTAATATTAGACATACAGAACTGTCTCTTGAAAAAAATAATGGCTTTGCAACTTTCTGTTTAGGCACCAATGTAAGTAATACAGCTGTCAACAAACTCCTCTGCCATGTGTTGCTGTCTTGTATGCAGCTTATGCAAATTGTCTCAGTCCCTCACGAGAAGTGGCTACATATCTTTATTTTGGCAATCCGTGTATTGGGCCATGACCTTTCTCTTCTAAATTTCCTTATTCAAGTTACAGACACCTCTCTCTGCAGGTTGTAATGGGATCTGTGTCCTGTTGCCAGTGCTAACCTCTACCATCAAAGGGCACAAGAAACAGTTTCACTCTGGCACAAGGAGGAGTGTGGCTGTGATGCAGCTCTACTTGCCTCTGTGCTTGCTCTGGTTTGGGTTGCTATTTTGTAAGGGGCTGAGATGCTAGCTGTGTTTCTTCTCTCACTCTGGAGCCCTGGAGTGCCTCTTTTTTTCTTTTTCCCCCATCTGCTTTGAGATCATGTGTGTACTCTAAAACTTTTAATTACCTGGATTTTACAGGCGACTTACCTGTTTGTATAAACTTTGGCAATATATATAGAGAATGAAGCAGGGAGGTGAATGAATGGTTACCTGTTATTTCAAATAGAAAAATAAGACAAGCTTCAACAGCTAAGTGGTCTGTGAGAGGCAGATCACCATGTTACTAGATGTGTTTGCAAGGGCGTTTTTTTGGTATCTTTAGTTCTTGGAAGAGCCTGTGTTTTATCCCAAGAGATTATAGTCTCATTTCTGTGCAGTTTGGCATCTTTACAGATGTTTTACAAATACAGAACTGTGTCCTGTTTTACAGCTGGGATGCTGAGAAGCAAGTAGAGACACTAACTTTTAAGAATTCATAAGGGATTAAAAAAAAAATACTAGTGTGATACTCTGTGATGCCATAAAGGAGAGAGATTTATTCTAAGTATGTAGCTTAACCAAACTGTGCTACATGACACAGCGTAAAGTGTCAAACTACCTTAACGTTGCTGATTTCAGTGCACTCACTGAGGCAAATAATTACTTCAGGAAATAACATTTCAGTATCTCATCATCAGCATTGCTCTGAGTTTACTTCTCATATCATTCTGTTTCTATTTCTTCTCACCTTTCAGAAGATACTTTGCACTCTTGTCTTAGTGAAAGTGAAGGCAATAGAGTTTATCCTGCAGCTCAAAGGCAGAACTTGTTACACCCTTTTGTTACTGCTTAGCAGCCAAAAAATGCTTATCTTTGAGGAAGGGGATGGTAGGGGTATAAACATGCCTTTTTTAATGTTTTAAATGCAGAGAGACTGATAAAAGACAAATGTGGTAGTCTTGTGGATTTGGTGGCTTGTCTCCTTTGTTTTGTTTGGGTTTTGGGGTTGTTTTGGAGTTTTGTTTTTGTTTGGGTGTTTTTGGACAGAAGTTGAATTTATAAAAGTATAAATCTGGGCAGTACACATAATGGGTATGGCTATGGCTTAGTTTCTCAATGGAGTTTGTTTTGATCTACTGCTCTTTGGTACTGGAAGATTAGTCTTTGTTATGTGTCTTCTTGGTAGTTCTAGTTTGTGGTGGCTTGACCCTGAATAGGGTCCAAATGCCTGCCAAAGCCATTCCATCACTCCCCTTCTTAGATGGACAGGAGAGAGAGGAAAATACAGCAAAAGGCCGGTAATAAGATAGAAGCAATTTTAATAATGTGAAGCAAAAGCAAAGGCTGTGCGTGGAAGCAAAAGCAAAGAGAGCTCTTGTTCTCTACTTCCTATCAGCAGACAGTGGTTGGCCACTCCTCAGAAGCAGGGTGCTAAGACATGTAGCAGTTGTTCCAGAGGACAAATGCCATCAACAAATGTCCCCATACTTCCTTCTTTCAGTTAGTGTTTATATCTGAGCTGATGCCATATGGTATGGAATACTCTTTTGGTCAGTTTGGGTCAGCTGGCCTGGCTGTGTCCCCTCCCAAGATCTTGCACACCTCTCAGTGTACTCTTGGAGCAGGGAAATGTCAGAAAAGGAGAACCTTGATACTTGCTTCAGCAGTAACCAAGACAGTGGTGTGTTATCAACACCCAGCTAAAGCACTGCAAAACACAGCACTGGAAAGATGCTCCTGAGAGACCTAACTCCAGCTCAGCCAAACCCTTTACATAGTTTTACATACAGGAGAGCTGACAGGTAGTGACATTACAGTCTTGATTTCCAACAACCACCAAGTAGCAATATTCCTACCCCTTCCATTAATGACAGAAGGGATCCATGACTAGGAGCTGCATCATGCTATGCAGTTCACTACAAGATCAACTCTCCAGTGCTGTCCTCACTGTGCTTTAAAATTGGAGGTGCTCCCCATTGAACTTCTGTGGTCAGTCTTTTTTGTCTAGAAAAGTGCCAGCTGCTCAGTTACTGGTGTGCAACAGCCTTAAACACAGGCTCAATCTGTAGCACTTGCGACAGTACAAAAGGATGTTAGTGCCTGTGTTTACTGATGTTCCCTACAAAGTCATTGCCCCTGTAATACAAGGATATTAAATACAGATAGAAACATGGCAACTCCAAGGTCAAAAGATGAGAACAGGTAATCTGGAGTTTCCATTACAACTGATTGTGCTTATGCTTCAGCTATTAAAAGTTACAAGGTTGCATTTCTTATATGGATGCTTACTTCTAATAAACAAAATGCATGTACTGTAAGAACTCGAGAATAAATAGATTCCAATTTTTATCTTCAGCTTTATTTCTTAATCTCTTTACAATTTGCACAGAAAACAAGATAGCATTCTCATGTGGTTCGTGCATTTGTTGGATGAATTTAAGACTGAATTTATACTTGATACCTTGAGAGACAAAGTCTGCCTGCAGCACAGGATAAAATGAGCCTTATAGTCTGTAATTGTCTTCATCTTTGGTGCATCTCTTTTTCCTTTCTCATTTACTGCCTGCCTGTATGGAGGTGCTTCAGGCAGTTAATCTAGACAGCTGAATTTGACATTGATTACTCAGACCAAAATGGACAGCATGAGTACACTCAGTGAAGAACAGAGGCACTTTGAAGTGAGTTACACTGCAGAAACAGAAGCTTCTTGAATTCTGCGGAGAGCATTCCCACTGCCATGAGATACATAACCACTTCAATTAAAAATAAATCCACATTATTTTTCTCAAGTGACTTTGCAAACACAAAGGATTCAATTCCCTTAACTCTAGCATCTTTGATAAAAGAATGAATCTGTGCATTTAACTTTCTGCTCCAGTACTAATCTCTCTTATCATGGGAAGATGCACAGTTTCCCTTTGCAGAAGATAGCCTCTGATTTCTCCAGTAACCTTGCTATTCTATTTGTGTTTCAGTGATATAATTTGTACTCCTTGCTTGCCCTTCCTTATTGCTGTCCTATTTATGTTTTCATTATTTACTGTGGATTGCGCGTACTGGTTGATGGAGTGCTCTTTCTTGACGCAGCTCTTTTATGGTGTTTATTGATGGGACATTTCTGAGAACAGTCTCATTGTATCCTGCTCAGTTATCATTTCTGTTTTGCCTTAATGTGCTGCTTTTCAGAAATCTTTCTGTAAGCTACATAAAACAAGACACTCAGCTAAAAACCCTTCAGGACATCTTTTGACATAGTAGCTTTCTATTTTAACTGAGTGAGATTTAGTGAATGTACTGAGACTTACATGAACAAGAACATCTAAAGCGACGCTAGCTTAGGATGAAGATCACAAAGGATGCTTTCAAAGAAATGCTCACCTATGGTTGTACATAAGGAAGATTCTATCAGCCACATGGTTTTGGAAGTTGCTTCTATCCTTATTTAAGTTTTTGATGTGTATCATGACTAGAAGGAGGAACGATAGCAGCTTACAGACCGCTGTTCCCTCCGTATCTAACTGATATTTCTGTTCAAAGCTGAGGCTGCATTCAATATACTGTGGTGTTGGAAGAGGCATAAATAAGGATGGAAGTCATAAGTTACTAGGTGTGGACTCAAAAATTATCTCCCATTTCTGGGAAATCGTGACTGTCTGGAATATTCCTAGGCAACTCAGTTGGGTTCGACATTAGATAGCACATGAAAATCTCAACAGACTTGAAAAAAAGAAAGTGCTACAGCCATGATATCCTTGCACTAGGATAAATCTAAGCCAATTTGGTTGAAGAATAATGCTATCTACATTTCCTTGCCAGTCTTGTTGACTTTGGGCTGTAGCTTTTGATCTATAATTTTGTATAACTATGATCTAATTTGTAGCTCCTGTGTTGTTCTATAAATTTTCCTATTCAGGCTACTACTGTACATGGAAGAAAATGTTAACATAAAAGCTTTTACATAGTATGATTATCTGGTGAACAGGGGTGGTCTGGAGCTGCTGAAACAGCAACTGAGACACAAAATAGAGAGTGTTATTTGTTTGTCACAGAATATTTGCTGCTTTGCAGAACCCAGCTGAGTTTTCAACAGCAAAATGACATGAGGGAAGCAACATTTCAGCCTGCTGACTTCTCAGCTCTGCTTTGCTGCCAAGTCAAATGGTCAAATGCTTTTTCATCATTGTGAAAATTCCTTAATCTGTCTGCACCCAGCGTCTGTTACAAAATGTACTAGATTTGGCAAACAGACTTTAAAAGCAGGGAAATACAAAGGGTGCAAGTGCAACAATGCAATTTCTGATATATAGAGAATAAAGCTATCCATTTCGCAAACACAGGTAACAACTTCTAATAGCTAAGCTGCAGAAAACTGGCTAACAGAGTATCTATAAATGTACTTAGTGCAAACTTCTGAGCACTTATTACAGTTAGCTATGTGTCTGTCTACCCAAAGTTTTGCCTCTAAGGAGAGCTTCAGTGGTTGTGGGGCAAATGTGTGCCACATCAGTCTTTCCCAGTAAAGAAAATGGCATTTTGTGACACGAGAGAAAGTGGAAGTTGATGTTTGATAAGTACTCAAAGCAGTAAAGGCTGAGGTCAGGTCTGCAGTAGTGAGCTCTCCTGCCATCAGGCTGTCATCGCTGGAATACACATCTTTTTGACTAATTTTGCCATCATCATGAGCTCACAAAGATGTTTTATAGCTGCAGAAGATGTAGGCATGCACTAAAAAGAGCCCAGGGCTCTGTTCACCTGTTAACATTGCTATTGTGTTGGCAGATTGCCCATGAAAGTCTGACTTTAGAAAGGCAATGGTGTTCAGAAAAGTGAGCTTTGCTGCTTGGATGAGGAAAAACCTACACTAAATGAAGACCACTCCATGTTCCAAGGGCTTTGTAAGACAAATTAATACAATTACACTGCATATATTGAGCATCTTGCATGTCATTTTGGACAGTAAATTATTTATTTCAGGGAATACTTCCTACCAGGAAACCCAGGACATTGCAGGAAGAAGCTCCAAAAGTGCTGTACACAGGTCACTTCTGAGCATTGGCTCCAGGCTACCCACAGGTGCAGATGTCATCTTTCTTTGACAGGCTCCTGTTGCTTATTTACTTCTATTACTGCAGCTTTTCTCTTCTGCAAGTATGATATCCTGGCTGATATTCTGGCCAAATTCTAACTATAATCCTTACAGCCTGCTTGACTTAAAATAGCCCATACATCAAAATTTCTCTTCTAAGAGAAATTTCCTTTTTTCACCCCAAATATGGCTCTTTTAGCTTTGAATGTTTCTCTCTTTCTAGCTTGTTGAAGTACTTGGAAGGCATTGCATGCATATGACAATCTATTACAAATATTTATCTAGTCAAAGCATTTCTGGTTTTTTTTAACTTCAGAGTTAGAAGTAAATGGGATACTTATAAAGACTCTTGCATTTTTAATGGGAATTTATCTAAGTAAATCCTTCAGAATAGTTTGGGACTTTTCATGGTGTGCTAAAATACATGCTACCTCAGTACCACTGGGATTCAGAAGCTAGACAAAGTGTCAGAGACATGAAAACAAAGAGTCGTGCCTGGAGGTTCCTAAATGACTCTGATGGCATGACTGCTGAGTGATATTCAAAATGCCTGTCTCGTCTCTTCTGCAGACCCTTCTCAGCTATTATCCCGTAACCTTCTAGGGAATGGCAGATGCACCTTTGACACTCCCGTCTCTCCTGTTTCCCATTTTCAGATTTCCCGTTTTCAGGATGAGAATCCTTACTTGCTGTGGCACAGGAAACGTGACTTCTACCTTAGCAGCCTTGTTTTAATAGCAAAAGAGCAAGGCCTGCTCGGTTCTTTCAAAGAACAGCTAAAGAGTTTACCTTGGGCAGGGGGTGAGGGTGGGGACACACTACAATAATTTAGACTTCTGCCAAAACTGAGTAAGCAGGACTCTGAAGAACGGAAGGACTTCACCCCTGACAGGGAGTTTAGTTCAAGAAATCACTAAGATATTTACCATTTTTTCTTTTTTCAGGCTAGTTTTATACAACTCCCTTTCCAGCATTTGAACATACTTTTTGAAGCGTCTACTTTCATAAGGCATTGTGTCCTATACAGGCTTCCTTTTCCACTCTGGGCACTTATTACCCAGAGGCACACATCATCTGTGCCTGATTATATCCAGTCATCAGACTTCTAAAGTGTTAGGAGGCTGTTCCTGGCTCCTATTAGCCCATTTGAGCATTCATATATATTGAACGTAGGCCATGATACTCTACATTTAATAGTTTTGATCCAGCTTTAAAATAGGGAGCATGAGAGTAATCTGGGTTTTCAGCTGCTTCCATTTTGATGATTATGACCCAAGATCCTGATCTGGCTGGGTCCCTATTTAGTACTTTGTCGTAGTTTAAGGGGGTTCCAGGTTCCCTTAAGAAAACTACAGAGACCAAGACCTGTCCCAGGGGATGGACCTGGTTGTCCCACGATGTTGTAGTATTGTTACTCTATTCCGTTTTCCAGCATCACAGTTTATAAGCCACTGCCTGGCTGATCTCTGCTCTCTTCCCTGCTCTCCTCCTCCCTTCACTTCTCTCCGGGAAGAGCGCGTATCCCTTCTTAGCTCATGGCTTGTGTGGGGAGATGGCTTCTAGCTGGCAGGGAATTTTGAGCTGCGTCATGCAGCCTACTCAGGCCTTGAGGGCTAAGGCTAAGATGGGGGTGGGAGTGGGGCAGTTCTGGCTTAGGCCTGCTGAGGGTGGAAGGGGTAGAGGGTTCTAGATGGTGTTAGTCTGATAGACCTGGCTTAGCTTGTGGATGTATTCGTTCTACCTGATTGCCTTTTGCATATATGCACTAGTAAATAGAATCTCTCTTTAAACTTCCAATCAGTATGCAGCATTTTCATTCTCGCTTTCTAAAAGGAGTAAGAGCCACTCCTGTCGCCCAGTCCTGGGTAGCTCTTGGCCTCAAACTGGGAATTGTGTTCCCTGCTAGCCTGTGATTTCTTTTAAAATACCAAACCAGTCTCAGTACTGGTAGTTTACCATTTGCAAGCTATTTACGTGGGTGTTGTTTTACAAGAAAAGCGGGATGGGGGTGTAGGAAATAGTTGAGTAAAATAGTTTTCCTTTTTCCTCAGGAAAGAGGAAAAATTCCATCAGAGGCTGGGACTGTGTTTTCCTTTCTGTTGAAACCTCTGGGCATTCCTAGAAGGCTATTTAGCCTGTCTAGGCTTTGCTTTTAGGCTGTAAGATAGGGCCACCAGTACATTCTTTCCTCATAGAAACATTTTCTGCATAAGATTCTGAGGTACATAAGCGCAGTAGTAGTGGAGCTTCCACAATAACTGGATATACATTTCTTAATTTTTGAAATTAATGTCCTATTAACACAGATGGACAACTAACTGAAAGTACATTTTGTCTCTGTTTTAAGAAAATGGATTATATTACCTATGAGGAGTGTTCTTATGTTAACAGAGTATTTTAGCAGAGAGGTTTGAAGAAATCTGTGGCAAAGAATGTTTATGAAACAGCTAATCCTAGACAAATAAAAGTAGAGTATTTCAAGAAGGCGAATGTTGAACTCTTAAGACAAAACTATTTGCAAAAGGAGCCTGGCATCAGTCAAAGTAATGGAAACAGCTCACATGAGCTATTTATCAAGGGCCCTGCAAGGCTAGGGTTTAAAAAAACATTTAAATAACTTAGAGTCTTTAGGTCAAAAACTTACTGCAGAAATTACTTAGAGAATATTAGTAAATGTGAAAATCATAAAATTCTCAAAGGAAATTCATATTTTTTTTTTCTTCTAGTACCTTTATCTCCTTAAGCATTAATCCTGTGTCTAAATGTTAGTTTTTCCTTTGAATCAGGCACAAAGACAGGGAAATAGAACTAAGAAAAGGAAAGTGTTCACAATTATCTTTAAGAATATGGAAAAGTACCACAATAAAAGTGACTTTCAGACCATGTTTAGACCATAACCCACATACCCAGGATGGCATGAGCTCAGGCTCAAAGCCCTCCTTATCCACTCCCCTCTTCATGCTAAAGGCACCACAAACCACTGAAAAGAGCATTATGCATTTTCATTGTATGTTTTTATTTTAATTGAACTGGATTTAAGCTATGTCTAGATGTGCTTTCAAGAAGATGTAGCTTTCATATTTTTTCACTGAGAGTGATCATAACTGATAATTTATGGCTTGTAGAGCTGATGACTTAGCACTTTCCAAGTTAGATCTGGAGCCAAGCACTGCAGTAATTGTTTTGCAGTTTATTTCTAATGGACTTTTGAAAGCTCAGCCTGTGGGTGGGTGAAGCTCTGAGGCAGTGCAGCAGAGGCACTGACAAAACAGCAACTGGGGGACACTAGCAGTTCCTGTAAAAATCTGAATCTCCCTGTGGCCCTTCTTCTCCAAAAGAACCTTCCATCTATGATGAAGGTAACTGATAGTCCTCTGTGGAAAACAAAGCAAAACTGTAGCACATATCTATATAGTTTACTGGAAAGATTTGATGAAGTAATTGCGGTTTAATCCATCACATTTTGCTGTTCCATCCAACAACTGAAGATCCATAATAATGTTATTCAACATCCCAGAGATCTCTAAGTCTATACAGTATCACTTCTTGATTATTCTATTCAGCTCAAAAGGCAAACTGAGATGAAATTTATTTCAGAAGGGAATAAAGGTGAAGCACACAAGGGTGTTAAGATACTGTTCAGGTTATATAGATATTGCATGACAAGTGTGATATTTATGTCTGCCAAGAGTTTCCCTGGATCACTGTGTAGCCCTTTGCCTCTTCCCATGAATGGAAAACAAAGGATAAGCAGTTTCTAGACATATTTGTATATGGGAGGTAGTTGCCTGCCTTTCTGTCTCTACTATTTGCTTTATATTCCACAGTAGTTCTGTCAGGTTTTGTCCCATAATTCTCTTTAGTAATGTAATGGGAATGTTATTTATTTTATAATGTGACAGCTTTTACAGTAACAGTTAAAAGACTTTTTTCTGCAATTAGAATATGCCCTGCTGCTTGATCTCTTCTTTCTTCAACTTTCTTAGAAATCTGCTCCCACACTGAGTTAGTGCCCCACTGATGTATGTGCCGTTACCCCTGGAGTGCGCTATCATTTAATATAAACAGTTTCAGAGTACTGTGTATGTACTCAGCATGTCATCATGGAGTTTTCCAAGTGTTCTTAAGAATTCTAGTCCTCCAGAGCTGTTTTCAAACTTCACTAAAGTTGCTTACCATAGAGACATGGTAGGAAACCAGTTATTGACATGAGATCTTAACTTGCAACAGCACCTACAAAAAAAATCTGAAATGCACTTAATGTCATAAATTGTGTTCAGAAGGCTTAGAGGAACAGCGTATTCTAAAACAGTGTATGTATATGCATGATATAGATGCAGCAAGACTGAAATGCTCTGTGGCAGTGCCTTGACATGGGAATCTGTCCACTGGGTCTTGAGCTGCATGAAATGGTTTCTGAAGCTGTCAGTACTTTTTACTTTTGAAATAGATCTTTCAAAATGTCAGGTGTAATTTCATGCGTTTTAAGATAATGTAGGGTCTGCAAATCAAACTGTGATTGAAAAAGCCTTGAGCTGCCTCTTCCCATGAATGTCTTTATGTAAGCATTCCAACACTAAAAAAAAGGAAAGGAGAGCGGGGAAAAAAAAAAAAAAAAAAAAGGAAAAAGCCACATAGTGCTGTAATTCCAATGCCACCTTATTTCTGATACACGGCCAGAATCAAAAAATGAAGGTTCCCATCACAAAACCCAGTGGGTTTTGCCATGTCTAGCAGAGTACTCTTCAGCTGCCTCTCATCAGTGCATTGCTTCACTTCCCCTGCTTGCAGTATGTGAAGACTGTCTCTAAAGCCTGGCTTCTAATGATATGTATGGGTTGAATTACTTGCTTAGAATTGTCTTCATATAGAACTTCTGCAATTTTTTTCCCCTCCATACTCTCTTTCGAACTTAGTGGCTGCTTTTCATTACTGTGTGGTTTTTTTTTTTGTTCCCCCCCACCCCGAGAAATAAGGGTTGGGGGGTTTAGTTAGTTTCAAAGTTCATCCATCTCACGTGGAATGTTTCCTTTTGTTTTTCCAATACCATAGAAAACACACAATCTCATTCATGGGCTACTGTTGACACAATTCCATTCCTTCATGCCGAACATTGACCATGTATAATGTCTCTTTATCCAAGAAGTTATTTTATTGAGCTTTCTGTACTGCTCTCCTTGTCTTCATCCTGGGAAGATCCACTAATTTATTAATCTTCATTCCCATTCTTGTCTGAGCAGTCAAGTACAAGAAGTGGTTAATATTTTTTTTTCCCCTTTCCTGAAGGATCTTGGTAGATAATGCAGCAATCAAAGATTGTGTAGAAAGTTTAACTGCATCGTTTAACTCCATTCATTCCAGAAGTATCATGCTTTGATTCTTCTTCTGGTATCTATTTCCCTGCCCATGGATACACTTTTGGAGAGGAAGACATGTCTGTTTGGACACTTGTTTGGCATAACTAACTGTGAGCAGAGTTGAATATATTCTCAGAAACTTCCCTTTCATTTTTGTTTATTCAGTAAAAGCTACCACCTTCCTAGTCTCCACAGTGGGGTGTCCTTATGTTAGTGTCTTTGACTGTTGGTCAAGCTTATTTATGCCTGCCTCAGTCTAGGTAGACCAAAAGGCATCTGAAAGCAAAAGAGATTCAGTCATTTCCCAAGTTGTGATGAGGATATTACTTTACCTTGGGTCTCTTTCTTACTAATTCTTGAATAGTTTATTTCCAAAACCATCTCTTTTGCTGACACAGGGCAGGAAGAAAAAAAAAAAAAATCTCTTTTATTGGTTCAAGGCACTCTGACTCTCATACTGCAGACTGTTCCTTTGCTGCTTCTCTTGGCAGTCTCTTTTCTGGTGTTGCATCTCCCACGGCTTCTGTTGGCCAGTACTGCTGAAATGTCCCCAGCTCAGAGATGACCTCTCTGTTTTCTGTCTCATCTCTCACAGCTGAAACCTGTAAATGTAAATGAAGGCCTTTCTGTAACTCCTATGCCACTGCTTCCCTTCGACACAGATACCACATCTTACCTTCTGGTTAGGAAGGCTACACTTAGAGCACTGCTTTTTTTCAGTGCACAGCAGGATCTTATTTCTACACCTGTTTTCTGACAAACATGTAAGTGACCTACCTATTATAGCTCTTCATGCCCTTCAATATGGCACTTTAATTGCTTCCATCTATCAAAATATAGCTGAGAATTCTTACTCTTCCACATGCACTGCTGGGAGGGGGAACGTCACGCGCAGGCAATGAAGCTGCCTTGCTTAGTGAGCCGAATAATTAGTAATTTACAAATTCAGTAAACAGTAAATGTGCTCTTGACCTTCCACTTGCACCAGCTGCCTGATGAGGCACCCAGCTGACATGTCCAGCTGCCTGATGCCTCCTCCCCATATAAAGCTACCACTGGAGCTCCTGCCTGCTCTGTGCTGGTGTTTTCAATGCTGCCTACACTGCATTGTCTTGTCTGATTCATATTAATCCCCTCATCTTCCTCTGGAACATTAAACATAATCACGATATAGAAAATGAAGGCGTTGCAGATTTAAAAGTGGGATCTGCTTAACTAAAAATAGCATTAAAGCAAACCCTGTCCTTCTGTGCTGAAGGACTGGCTGGTATTTGCAGTGCTGTACAGTCATCAGACTTGAGCATAGGAATAGGAAAGAATGCCAGCCAAGAGGGACCAGGAATTATAGGCTTGTCCTGTTTTATTCCAAGATCTGCTTCTCCTTTGCTATGTGACCTTGATCTTGCCACATAGTATGCCCAAACCACCATTTACTCTTTTCCAATCTAGGTATAAGGCTGGTTTTGTCACTCCTGCGTGTGAACTGAAGAATTCATATTTGCGGTGCTTGAGGATCCTTAGAGCTGTGATAGTGATCAGCAGGAGGCCACAGATGTATTTGCTACTCAGTTCTCTGAATTGTAAAATAAAAAGATTTTTACAATGAAAAAGTTTATTCCTTGGGAAGAACACGTATTTTGTCTTGGCAGAGAAGACGAAGACACAGCTACAATGCACCTTCCAATCTCTACCCCCAACTACCATGATTTCTAGATTCACTTTGGATGTCACTACATAATTTGAAGTTAGATTTTACTGTGTACTGAGACAATTACAAAGGAAGTAAACAAGTATTTTCTTACCTTATTCCCATTTAGCTTTCTGCTCCCCACAACCTTGCTTGTTCCCTTTATACTTACATGTTATTTTGTCGAAGTATTACTGACCCTCAAGAGAAGACCATATTTACAATAAGAAAGTTTTAGCTTTCAATAGCTAAATTGTTTGAATTATGTGTCCTCTGAAATCTTTCCCTTTCTCTAAAGGATTCACTGTTTTCATTAAACTGATGTATAAATTCAGAGAGGCCATTACAAATTTTATATTGATTTTTTTTTTTTTTTAATATTAAATCAGTTTTTTTCAGTCCTGAATTCTAAGTGCTGAGGCCCGAAGGAAGACACCGACTGTTACAGGTCTTGCCAGTCTGCTTATGCACCTCACTATATCAGTTTTCCTTCTCTTCACTCTCCCCTATTCTCTGCAGTTGACTCAGGCTTTTTTCTAGGTCTTAAAGCCTATTTAAAACTCTACAGCTTGCCTCCCACATTCTCCTCTCTATAGTAACAAGCAGCTACAGTCTGCATTCAGATGTTCTGTGATCCACTTAAGGGCAAAGTCTGTGAGCTAGTCTGGATATTGTACATGTTCAATATGGCAGTAAAACCTAAACATCTAAAACTTTTTTTTTGTTCATATCTAGTGAGAGTGTATTAAGCTAATTACCACAGCTGTCATTAGGGCTAGTGAAACAATTAAAGCTATATTCCATTAGTTGATTTTTCTCTTCTCATTCTTTAAAGTAATTAAGAGCATAAGAAGAAGATGTTTTCTTTTTATGAGAGCTAACCGGTCTTTGGTAGGCACCAGTGATTCTAGGGCTTTCAGAGTATTTAAAATACTGGGTCAGCTTAGGCAAGTCTCATGATTGATTGCATTTTCTTAAGCCAACAGGGTGTATCTTAACTGTCTTAAATCTGTAGTCATGGACAACCCTGTACTGTGAATGAATAAAAATGCTGTAGCTAACTTTTACCTTATGTAGAGCCAAAAGAAGTTAAGGTCCAGGCCATGCTTTTTGTTGTGACTTGTTGGCTATTATTTTTGGGATGTCTGCCCAAAACTCAAGAGATGGTATTGTAAACAAGATTGTACTTTTCCCTTCTCATTCTTATTGTCCACATTTAGGCATGGAATGATTTGTGCTGATCATATGAGTTTGGTTTCATTGTGTGCCTGAAGTGGTCATTTGCTATGTGATGCTATTGCTTTTTTTCTGTTCTAAAACTACCACTTTTGAGAGGTCACATTTAATTTTGTCTTTTCTGCTGAGATTTATTCTGGCTGAGGTATTTTTTAGGCGTCTATCACTGCTGTCATGGCTATAAAAGAGAGAAAGATAAGCAGACTCCAGAAGATGTTTCCAAACACAATGGAATTAATATTTTTCCTTCTATCATACTGGATCTGCTCTCTTGGTAACACAGCTGTAGTAATAAATCTAATTCTATATATAGTTGTAGACTGCATCAGCTAAGTTGCATATAGACAGCACTGGTGATACAATCCAAGATCCTCTATTTAAGAAGCGGCAGGTCTTGTTCACTAATGATAAAGAGCAGCTCACAGTAGTCCTTTCCCCATAAACAGGATGACTGTCACAGCCACATGGAGATGGACCTATTTAAAGTGATCTGATGCCTTCTAGCAGATGTACACATAAGCAGACATTTACATAACAGAAGATGGTAGAACTCTTGTAAAGTTTGTGTTTTATCACCAACAGAGTAAAACGTACTCTCGGATGTTGCTAGTGGAAACTCAGATTTTCTGCTTCTAATTAAAAGAGCATCTGTTTTTTGTAGTATAGAAAAATCATTCTAGGCTTAGAGACATATCTAGAAAATAGCTGCTCCTCTAATTAGTATGCTGAATGGTTACCTAGGAAGAAGAAATTATTACATCATTTCCTTGTATTTGGTGTTCATATGTATCGACAGCTATCCAATGAATAAGATAGATGTCAACCTGTATCACATAATAAAATCAAATGTTTTATATATTAAAATGAAAACATATCATGACATTTTACATAAATGGCACAAGGTGCACAATGCAAGATATGGCATTTTATACTATGCTATGACTTGCTGTTTTGACATGAGATGTACTAGTTTAAGCTCTAACAGTAGCAGGGACAGTCTATAAAGAACAGTATTTCTTGTAAGAAGTGCTGAAACAAATATATTGCAATAGTATTTTATTTTAATGACCTTCAAAAGCCAATATGATTGCACAGCAGTTGAAAGGAAATAGGATACTAAAAAACATCTTTCAAAGCAGAAATTATTTCTGAGCACGCAACCATGAATAAATATAATCTTTTGCTAGTTAAAGATAAAACTGAAACATCCTGTTACAGATGACTAGAAACAAAACTGAGTTTTATCACATCAAAAACTGGGAAGATTTTGAGAGGTGTTTGGAGCACACTTGATCTAAATACAAAAGGAGCAATTAGGGAAGATAAAAGCTGTTGCTGAAAAGCTAAATGTATTGGTTGCATGAGTATTTCAGGAGAAGGTGATTGAAGTTCTTCCAGCATTTTTTTTTTTTTTTTTAATGAAGTATTAAGTGGTGAAGTCTTAATCTGAAGAAGTCATAGAAGAGGTGTGTTATGCAGAAATCTGCCTGTCATGGTAGTAAAAAGTGCTAGGATCTGAGATTATGTAGCTTCATGTTCAAGAAATTGCTTCTGTAGTAATATGGTATGTTATGTGCTCCTCAAAATGTTACCAGAGGCACAGAGGCTGGAATGTCTACAACTTGGATCCAGGTATGACTGCAGATGCAAGTAAGTCTGGTTTTCCTTACTAGTTAAATTAGTAGAAATTGTAATAAAGGATATAATTAGCAGACACACAGATAACTGTAATACACTATTGAAGAGGTGAGAGAGCTTTTGTAGAAAAGATAGCAATACCTCACACCTCTGTGTTTGTTAACAGTGCTAAAGATCTCATGAGGTAAGGATTCTAAATTATTAGTGCATGCTAAGGACAGCATGGAATAAAGTCCTTTGTGAGGTCTATAAGGGCAGTTTAATAACCCTGGAATGAGAGTAGTCCACCTCAAAATTAAGAGCCAAATAACAGAAAACAAAGGGGAGAACTAAACTCTATGGCTTTGACCAGGAAGTTGGCAGTAGCATATTCCTATGTTATCTAAAAAACAGAGAAAAAGTAGGGTGACCAAAGTTACTTGAGGTGATTCACTCAAAAGTTGACTACAGGAAGTTGCAAGTGCAAAGCAATATTCAGAGGGGGGAAATGTAGACATGTGTAGCCAATGTAATTAAAAAAAAAAACTAATGGTTTGTCTCTATGTGTAGACTTTCTTGCCTATCTCCACCTTTCTTGAATACTTTTTGAGCAATGTAACATTTATTGTAGTTAAAATGTAAATAAGGAAATAGAATAGAAAACATTTTCTGTACAAAGCTGTGAAACACAACCCTCAGTACTGTGTGCTTTGTCAGAGGCTCTGAGCCTCTTAAAATGGTAGGTAAAAAAGTTTTCTAGTTTTAATAAGAATGATCAAAGGTATGCAACTACTGAGATGCAAACCAGATGAGATTTCTATAGGGGAATACTGATTGCCCTTACTGAATGATGTAGAGAAGGTGAATAGAAATAAATTATCATATGAACAAAAGAAAATATAACTTTTTTTTGCTCTATATGTGTGTGTGTGTGTATATACACACACACACACACACACACACACACATATATATATATATAAATTTTTCATATATTCATTGCTACAAAATTTGTGAGGGTGAAGAGCATGCTTGGCTTTGCAAATGGATCTGTGGATCTGGAGTCCATCAGTGATTGCTAAATGTGAACTGCATGCAGTTGTTGGCAAGAAAAATATAGACAAGAAAGCCCCATCCTGGGCTGTCCTCTTTCATCAGCACCCACTAATTGTGCCTATAGGAGGAGGGAGGATGCTGTTTAGAGTCTGGCTACTGCTTTCAGCCAATATAGCCATTCTCAGGTTAATATTTCTGCAACAGAAGTAATGAAAGAGCATCAAACACTAGAACACATTAAAAATTAAAATATACATTCCAATGTGAAACAAGACATTAACTGTTGTTTCTTGTTCTTCTTAGTTTTCCAACTTTTTTAGTGTTAGGAACTGATGTGGATTTATCTCATTAACCACTTCTCAAAGCAATGTTTCTGACAGGAAAACTGCTTCTGTGATAAACTTTCATTCTACTTCCATTCCGGTCACAGAATTCTTCTCCTACCAATTTCATTCAGGTATGTGTGCTAACATTACTGTCATCCTTGTGGACCTAGCAAACTCCACAAGTGGGATTCCTGAATCACGTATCCTCAAGGCTTCTTGTTTTTATTTTAATGAGACAGCAGAAAACCGAACAGTTTTCTAGGTTCTGCAGAAAGAGGCATTGGAATGGGAATTAAACAAGGCAGGTAAATATGAATTTGCATGGAGTATATCCCTTAATAATAACAAAATACTGTAAGCCTAGCCCTTTGTAAACAAAACCAAACAATTTACATACTGCTCTGCATAGTAAAGAATAATATTCATGAAAATAACGTCCATCAAAAAAGAAAAGCTATTGTGTTTGAATACTTGATGTGAGTAATATAGCCATCAATGTACTAAAATAATTGCCTGCATACTTTATGTTGGCAGCCTTGTCAGCTTGATAACACCTTCAAATCTTCATCTGGTTACAATATAAAAGATATTTGTCCAAGGTATGTTGTCATTACACACTTCACTGGTAAAACTCTGACTGTCTTTGTTAATAATAGATTCTTTCCAAGGTAGGTGAAGTTTGTTGATATCACTTTTTATGGTTTTGCACACTGAGCACGCACTTCATTAAAAGAGACCGAATAATAACAATGATGATGAGTGTATCTTTATGGTTGTGTTTTGCAGCTTTGTTGAGTTTTTCTTCTTTGCTTAGTAGTATCTTCAGCATCTCCAGATGGTGTCATTATAAATTATATATCTGCAAACGGTATGAGCTGAAGAAGGCCATAAACTTTATCACTTCATTGTAATAAGGAATTTTTTGTAATCTTCAGCTTCTTCCATTTCTATGTTTGCAAAAGGCAAAATGTTGGCTATTTCACTCAGAATGACAAATGAAGAATACAGAAACTTCAGCACAGAAATGGAGAAAATCATTTATGTGAGAGCAAAGAATTTGCCATAATCAGTGCCTTCCTGTGACAGGGCTAAGTAAATGAGAAACACTGATCTTCGGTGCCAAGAATTTGTTGGAACCTGGGAAGTTATTGCCATTATAGGCATTTTTGTTTTCCACAACTTCCCCTGTATATAGCTAGCTCCTTGCACCTTCCATTAAAGCAGTTAACTCAGTCCATGATCTGAAACAGGATGTCTGTGTACGTCTCTATCCATCACCTTTTTTTTTGCATGAGATTCCAAATGGCAATTTCCCCATAAATTTACATAAACTGTTATTACATATTTTTATTTAGAAGGTTAGGAGCTTTTCAATTCAGGAACACCTTAAGAAGAGTGATCTTATTTTTAATTTTTAATTTTTTAAACTCCAGGGTTTATTGCAGTTTAAAAAAATACATGTTATTTTGTGTCTAACTGTGTTTGTTTACATGAACTATACTATTATCTTCCCAGAGTGAGTGACCATGAGAGGGGGGAAATTGGCACTTTTGAAAGGAACTGATGATGACAGATAGGAGGTTATGGAGTTCAAAATCTCATTCTTCATACTCGCAGAAAGCAAGAGTCATCTGCTGGCCTCCTCTGCCCTTACATGAATACCTACTCAAAACAGATTTGAACCAAATTAATAGAAAGCACAGCTTAAAACAACCATTGCCTAGTTTAAACTCTTTAACTACATTATTATTTTGTATTTCAGTAATTATTCTTGATTTAGGTAAAACAGGCTTGTCAATGGTCTTAATTACAGCAATCTACTACCCCAAAAATGAGTATACGTAGAGTGTTTTACACTTAAATATTAGTGTTACTTCCATCTTTGAGTTGGCATAAATAAAGTGCTGAGATGAGTTATTAGATGGGAGGGAGATGACAATTCGAACAGTGCAACGAGTGTATTTCCGATGTGACCTCGTGGAGCAAGCTGACTGGGGACATCGACAGACTGTCATGCACTCAAAAAAAAAGACTGAGCACTTGCTAGCAGCTGTTGATGTGGCAATGGAAAATACTAAGAGTTCCAAAGATTACAGAGATATAATTTCACCTGCAGTAAAAGTAAGCAGAAATGCTCACTGAAAAGAACTGCTGTTGTAATCAATGAGGTTTTGCCATGGGCTATACTGAGAAAAAGCACTAATGCTAATGGAGATTCGTGTACATTATTATTCCTACAGTATTTTAATATGAGGCTTCAATGTGTAGCACCATGTGTGCTTTTATCAAGACAGAAACATATTTGGTGAGCAAAATTTCCCATTTATGAGCTACAGATATATATTAATTGTCTTTAAAATGTATCAAAATATAGTATGTAATAGAACATAAGGGGTTCTATATATTTATAATATAATGAGACATGTGGAATGCTGCTAATTTTTTAACATTTTATTATTTTTAATTCATTGCGCATTTAAAGATGCCATTATTTTGTAAAGCCTTAACAAGTCCTCTAATTCATCATTTCATGCTATGTAAAACATAGTATAATTAACAGGAAAATATTATTCCCAGTAGGTGTAATCTTGCATTCTTTTGAAATCAAGAGAGAATGTCCTCTTGTGGTATAATTAGATGCCACTGCTGAAGGATCCAGAACAGTGATAGATAAGGGGTTTCAACTTTACATAATAATTCTCTCAAATACTAAATTATTGAGCTGTTTACCAGGAGTACAGTCTGTGTGAACATGAACTCCATAAGCTAGGTGGAGCAAGTCTAATTCTGACAGGGTTTGGAGAGAAGGGATCCTATCATTAAATATCATTTCTGCAATATTTTTATGAGTGTCCTTGCAACCAAAAAACTTGAGCATAAGAAGTTAGACTTCTCCCACACCCATTTAAGTAACTGCACTGAGTAATATCTTTAACAATTTTTTAAGAACTTAGTTTGATATGGCTCAAATAAAAAATGTACTCCTGCACAAAGATGTAGTAGAGCTGAAATAGTGTAATTAATTTTGACAAAATATTTGACAGGTTGCTGTCAAATATTGATGTACCAGCTCAACATAGCTGTATAGGGAAAAGAGGTTTCACCTTAACCATTATATGGTATGTTTTTATCTTACTAATTGTAGGTATCCACCACAGGATCTCACTCCTGCTTTGACCCTTTTGAGCAAAACATCAGCATGGCTTCCTGTTATATAGAAGTTTGCTAATGGTGTAGTTTTTAAGAACAGGATGTAGTCAGGTATGGTGGGGGAATGTTGTTGTGTCAGTTCTATTTTGTGCGTTGAGAACAGATCAGGCAACAGACCTGTTCAAAATCAGTTTATAATAGATATTGCTTATTTCATGGTGACTTTCCCCAACAGATATGTGATAATGAAAAATTATTTAAGATATACTTTTTCCTTAGTACATTGACTGCACCTTTACTGTTACCTTATTACGATGGCTAAGTAGCAACATATCTGCCCACCTTATAGACTCATCCTTAAAATAGATTAACTATGTGTTTATATTAATTTATCTTACAGCTGTCACTATGATATAAAATGAAAGCTATCATTCATAACATAAAGGTGAAGAGCAGAGAAAGCAGTTATTCATACTAAAGCTGTTTCCTAGTTCTGGCAATCTTGTTTTACACATGCAGGCACAGCAAGGTTTTTTGAGACCACAATGTTATGCAGCACTTCATGGGCTGACATAACAAATAGATCAAATCGGAACTGTAGACCACAGTATGTTAAGTTCTGGATGAAAATAGCCCCTGCTTTTAAAGTAGCCACCTGGAGAGGAGGTCAGTTATCAGATGTTAAGAATTAAAAAATAATATCTCTTGATATTTCTACACTTGGAAATCTGTCAGCCAGATTTATAGAGAAAAGACCAGAAAATGAAAGAATGGACCCCCAGTTCGCTAGTTGGAATATAGCATCATACTTTTACATTTTAATTCCAGTGGTTTAAGACTATTACCCCACATTGTACTTTGCAAATGCTACTTGGTAAAAGCACAAAACATTTAGTAAACATTGCTTTATTCACAAAATGAATGTTTTTGCACTAAGTCCAAATAGTAAGTAACAGTCTTTGGTTGTCTCTGATAAGAATTAACATTATGAAAACAGCATTTCTAACGACATTTTCCAGCTGCTAGACCAGAGGTTATATATAATTTATTATAATAGGTATTGAAGGAAGAGAAATATTACCTGAGATAGAATAATTGGAGAGAGAACCCAGCCAGTCAAAAGCTGATTTTTTTCTATGTCATCTTCTTTCTCTTTGTCTTCCTCATTTCCTTCACAGCTTTTATATCAGTATAGTATCTGGTCTCATATGCCTGCAGCTGTTTCGATGCTTCAGAATACGTACACATTTTTTCAACAGCTGCAGTAAAGTTTGGAAAGAAAGATAAAGTTCTTTAGATAGGTGTTGGAGGATTTTCCATGCATGGGAAGATACAACAAACTTTCACTGGATTCAATTAGTAAGGCAGAAGTATCTCTTGATGATGAGAGGAGCAGTGAACATCACTTTATTTTTTTTTTTTAAACTGACAAGTCTGAGTCTCCAGCCAGAGGTTCTGCACAAGATATATGATGCTTTCAGCTGCATTGGCATCAGCAGCAAACATCAAATGGAAAGAGATTGAAATAATGAGTGACTACTTTTATATTTATATTTATATATTTTTGATATTTCTCCTGATGCTCCCATTTCAGGTACTGAGATCACTCAACCACCTTGTCATGATCAAACCTTGTCTTTAAGGACACTGTGGAGCTTTTACACTAGAGTCTATTGAAAACGCTTTATTGCAGGCAGTTGTGACAAGTCAGCACCTGTCTTCTCCAACTAAAAGTTAAATGTAATTTCCATTCTTACTTCTGTAAGTGCACAATTTCTGCCTGTGAGATAAGAAACAAAACAAAGCCTTACAACTTGTTTGAGAACAATATCTGCATGATCCTGCTGCCATTTACTTGTCTTTATTCAGAGTCAAATAGGATCATCCCAGAGATGCACAGGATCACAATGGATGAAGCGTTGAAGTTAGTCAAAACATCTGCTTCAAGCACAGTCCAGTTTGATTCAACATAATGAAACTTTGCTGGCACTGCAAACCATCCCCATCCAAATGAGGAGGAAGGTTCTTGTATATCAAGAAACTCTGAACATACCTTAGGTTTCCTTTCCCCTGCTCTTCTACTGTTATTATCAGGAGTCATCCACAGACTCTAAATTGTCATAGTAAATAGAAGAAAGCAAAAGAGAGAAATTACTTTTTGTGTAGTGAGGTTTCACATGTCAGATTTCCTGAGATCTCAGGTACAATCTTAAAGGCCTTTTGTTTCTATTACCCACCAATAAAATGTTTGTTTCATCAGGTTGCATTGAAGATGAGTCCATCACAGATACTATAGTAATGGCCAGTACAGAAGAATGAAATATAACAACTACCTCAAGAAAGATGAAATTTAGCAAGTCTAGCCAAGGCAACTTCTTAACCAGTGAGTAGACAACAGGAAGACTTACATCAATGGATAATCCTAAAGCATACCAGCTTCCTGAAAAAGTATTTTATTTTGTTACAGAGCTTTGCTAAATACCCTTATGTCATTTGCATCTTTATCCTTTGACTTTGTTGGGCTGAGCAGGTTGTACTTGGGAGCAGTTTTCTCTTAACACAGATATGTTTCACAAGTGAAAAATCAAAGTATTTCTTGTAGCTGATGTGCTACCTTACTACATCTAAAGTGGAGGCAAGAGCAAGTTTCAAGACCGTTGGTGTGCATTGCATATCTGCCCTACTGCATAGAGCTGGTTTAGTACATACTAGGTGATCGTGTAAAGAAGGAAGAACAATAAAGAAATGTACAGGAAGACATTGATTTTCATTAGCTCTTTTTTTTTTTCCTTTTTTTTTACCTTTACAGAAACAAGTTTTTTGAAAATAAGGAGATTTTGAGCTTTTCTTTAGAAATTTAGAAATATCTTACTGGGACATTGAGAGATTTCTATCCAGACATGCTCCTGCTTCATAAAATTTTATCTCTCAGTGTCCTTGGGATTGCTCTGATAACATTATCTATAATAAGACTGGGTTTTGAGACTAAGAAAGGACAAAAGCTCTGAAAAAAGCACTAGTGAAATTTTTGGAATTCACATTCAGAGTAACTTCAGTCTTTGCCTATTTTTTTTTTTTCCCCTTTTAGATCACAGTTTCTTTTTAAAAGTAACAGTAACGGTAAGATCACAAAATGGAATTTATTGTATCGAGTCTGGTTGATTTCTCTTTGGTGTCACGTTAGGTTTAACCGATCATTTCCTGTGTCATTTTACTAGTGATTAGTGACATAAGAGAGAAATGTATTAGACCTTGCTAGTCTGGTGCCAAGCTAGAAATGTACTACGGCTATTGTCCAGAAAGAGGAACAGAAAATAAGATCTTTACATGACATGCCACAGCTGGGGTCCTGGGAAAGTGCAGACAAAAATTAACTTGAAATCTATTTCCAGCCTGAAATCACTAGTTAGTCAATTTGGGTTTTGAGTAGTAGAGTACTTCCTTCTCTGTCTTCTGCTGAAATTAGGTTTGTATGCTGTCTAGCTGGAAATCTTTCAGCTACATCTTTTAATTTCACCACATGCTTCCAATTGGCCCAAAACTAGTGATGAGAGCAAGAGCAGCTCTTGAGGGCTGTTTCTTCAGGGTTGCACATTGTCTCTGCTCTGTCTCTGCAATTGCCACTAGATAAACCTTTTAATTAAAATAACAGAAGAAAGGTTATTAGGCTCTGATTCACAATTTCAAGTTCATGATTCTCAGTAAATGTTAATATGAAGGTATTGATGGCACCAGATACTTCTGTAGGACAGGCTGCGTGCCTGCTCAGGTGGACCTGTGTCCAAGTCCATCTGCTGCACAGGTGACCTTACTGCAAACACCCAACTTTGTGCTAGTCTTGGACAGTACATTAGGGAAAGGGATTGATGTTTTTTTTTCCCAGCAAGATATAGAATATATCCCATACATATATTCTATCTATGGGATAGAATATGTTCAATTTTTGTAAAGTTTAGAAGCAATTTCTTTACAACTTTACAAGGAAAAAAATCAAAATCTTTCATTTATTCTGTGCTTAAAAACTGCTGATATTGAAGATGTTACTTAATTAACAGCTTAAACTCTCCATTTAAACTGGATTCTTTTAGCATTGCTTCTGAAGGTGGGGATCCTGATTGCCATGTGCAACAATGAAATAATTCTTATTCTATCACATTCATGAGTGCCTTCAGTCTTCTATATTCTACTCAATTCCCTGTACTTTTGCAAAGAGTCCTGTTTTTCTAAGCCTGTTACCCTGATTGATATTTTAATGTGGGGCTTCATTCAGCTTGCTTACACCTTTCTCAGTGCTTTGGTCCTGACTCCTGTTTGAAGACTGCACTCCATTCAAAGTTTCATCAGCACAAATCTAGGTGGAACACTTTAACCTGTAATAGCTCTGGTCATTTCATACATTTAACAGAGACCAGATCATAAAGTTCTACTCACATAGTTGTCTTATTTTTCTTCTGTTTTATTTCAGAGTTTAAAAATAAAACCTTCTTAAACTCTGATTTGTATTTCCACAGGGCTTGTGTTGCCTAGACAACTATAATAAATGTTCTCTCCTGGAAAAACCTCTTGTAGACATAAGGAGCTTTCCCAGATACACTGTTCATGCTGAAATGATTGTAAAATTAAATACGTAGTGAATTCACTAGCATTTTTTCATATAGTTCAATTCAGTTGATATGGTGGGATTGTTCCCCACTTTGTGTTTGCAGTTCATGTTATTCTTCAAAGGAATACTATAAAGGAAAGATATCCAATACATTTTTTCCCCCTGATGTTTACTGAGATAAAAGGGAGCAGGAAGTATTTCTGGTCAAATATTTTAGGTAATAGAAATGCACGTTCTCTGTGTCACTCTGACATTAATTATCAGGGAAAGTGGAGGGGTCTTCATTTCAGGCAGAAATATGTTAGCTGCTAAAGCAACTTAAAAAAACCCCAAGATTGTTGTTGGGGTTTGTACTGATTTTTGGATTTTTAAAAAGGAATTTGAACTTCATTTTCTCACCACTCTGTAACATGTCTGTAGGGGCAACAATATTGATCTCATGGTCAAGAAGAACCACAGATGCACAGAATTGTCAGGGCTGGAAGGGATCTCTAGTTCTAACCCACCTACCATGGGAAGGGACACTTCACACTAGATCAGGTTGCTCAGAGCCCCATCCAGCCTGGCCTTAAAGACCTCTAGGTTTGGGGCTTTCACCACCTCCTTGGGAAACCTTTTCCAGTGTCTCACCACTCTCACGGTGAAGAACTTCTTCCTAACATCCAATCNGACCAATAGTACACTGCAGTGTATTAACAGTGTGGCCAGCAAGCTGAAGTAGGTTCTCCACCCACTCCACTCAGCCCTGGTGAGACTGTACGTGGAGTACCATGTCTAGTTCTGGGCTTCCCAGTTCAACTACTAGAGAGAGTCCAGTGGAGGACTACAATGATTATCAGGGGACTGAAGCATCTCTCTTACAAGGAAAGGCTGAGAAACTTGTTGCTCTTTAGTCTGCAAAATAGAAAAACAAGAAAGGATCTTATAAATGGTTGTAAATAGATAAATGGTGGAGGTAACCCCCCAGAGGTTGGGGACTGGGCATTTCTCAGTGGAGGCCAATGATAGGACAAAGGGCAACAGGTGCAAACTAGAACAGAGGAAGTTTCACTTGAACTTAAGGAGAAACTTCTTTGCAGTGAAGGTGATGAAGCACTGGAAGAGGCTGCTCAGAGCAGTCGTGGAGTCTCCTCCTTTGGAAAATTTCGAAACCCTCCTGGATGCATTCCAGTGCAACCTGATCTCAGTACACCTCCATTAGCAGGAGGGTTGGACTGGGTGATCTCCAGAGATCCCTTCCAACTCCTGCCATTCTCTGATGCTGCAAATTTAGAAGCCACAGAATTGAGAGAGATTGGCTGCTACCATAATTTCAACAACTATGTCAGTTAGACCTGGGTTTTTATTTCATTAGTAGTAATAAGTTACTGATGTTTAATATGTTTAAAGGTTTGTATTCATTTATGGTAGAACCAAACTCATATCTCATGAATTGGATTACATATTGCATCATCCATACAGAATAATTTTACCACAGAGCATCTCAGTTGGCATATGAACAATGAGAAAATATACATAGTGAGTGTTAATGAAAGCCATAGGAAATAACCCATGCGATATTCTGGATGAAAACAGATTTATTTCAGTCTTCAAATGGATTGGTGCACTTCTTGTACAGCTATGGTTGCACACCATAGTCACCTTTTGATAGGGAGTCTTGGTCATTACATAGTTCAGTGAGGAATCCTAGCTCGTGAGGGAGAAAAGATGCTAAGGAATACAAAGAATTGGTTGTATGAAACACTGGAGCAATTATTTAGGACAACATTCAAATGAATAATAAATGGTACTGCATTTTCATATAAATCTATGTAAAATCATCATTCTTGAAAAAATCATGTTTAACCAATTAGCTAAAATTTCTGGTGTGAAGTTGTTTGAATTGAAGAATGTCAGTTGTTCTTCTCTTCTAAAGGTAGAGAAAAGAGACCTGAGAAAAATCGACAGCACTTGTGTTCAGAGGAACTATTTGATTAAGTACTTTCCAAAAGATAGTATTTCTCTGAATGGGTTAAGATGCAGCTGATAAATGCACAAAAAGCTCTAGGTCTCTGTTTCCCAGTTGGTTGGTTGGCTTGTTGGGGATCATTTTGGTTTTCACAACAGTTAAATCTGAAAGGCATAGAAGAGATTTCGGAAGTAGAATGAGGAACTAAAGAGAGCAACCTGGAACACATATAATCCTTTCCTCCCACCAGCGAGCTAGAAGATACAGAGTGCTGAGAAGCTCATTTTAAAAACTATCATTAGCTATGACTTTTCAAAAAGCACAAATCTTTACAATTATAGCCATTCTTGTTCTAAACATGTTTCAGTCATCAGAATCTGGGAGATAGAGACATCTGAAAAGCTGCATAACATAATGACTGATCAAAGATTCTGCATCCCCAAGAATATGTGAATATTGCTAAGAAAGAATTTTCTTCCTTTTATGAAAACACATACAAGTTCTGCATGTATATAAAGTATTAATTTGAGTAAAAAGAGGTTCTTGGCAACAGTGAGGTCTTTTGGCAACAGTGAGGTCTTTGTGGAGGAATATGTTGCTTTCTGTAGAGTTCATCAACGTATTCAAATTTTCTTCCAAGAATCTTATTTTCAGAATTACCTTTTTTTTTTTTTTTTTTTTTTTTTTTTTTTTTTTTTTAAACTTCTCAGATACACCATGTCACTTTTTCTGCACAGGTGCCATTTATAACAGATATTACATGAGTTTCATTCAGAGCAGAGCCTGAGTTGTTAGACATGGGATGGCATAAGTGGGAACAAATTTTCTTTGGTAAGTACTTTAGAGAATTTTAAATAATAATTACTATTAAGAAAGCCTTTCTATGCTAAATTTAACTGCACCCAAAAGTGAAATAAATGGGGGTCTTGAATCTCACCAAAGTTTTTCTCCATTCTAGATAATCTTGTCAGAGGGCTGTGGATGCAGTTTCCCAGAAAATTGTCAAACACTTTCAGCCCCAGGAACTAAGAAGCTAGACATCAAACTCAAATTTCTTTCATTGTAACTTGTACTGCCATTTGTAAGTAAGAAACCATTCTTTATTTAAAATAATTTTCTTCAGTCAAGGTGAGGAGGACCTAGGTCAGCCTGCTAAGTTTCACTGTAGATTTCAATTTCCCTTTCTGCACAATCACTACCTAAAATAATTTACAAACTTTGTTTATTAAGCTCTGAGTGTGATTTCCCCATACCCCTCCTCTTCCCTTAATGAGACACATGATGATAGACACAGTCTTTTACTGTGGTACCTTTATGGTGCTGTCCTGTGACCTGTATTATAAGCATAGAACAGATGTTGTGTAGCTCTTGAACTAGACAGACATCTATTACATGGTTGCCAGAAAGTGGGTGTCTTGGCTTGGGTCATGGCAGAGGTTGGAAGGGAACTCTAGAGATCATTTAGTCCAACTCCCCCATTAATGCAAGTACAGCTAGGTCAAGGTGCACAGGAACACATCCAGGCAGGTATTTTTTAAGTCTTCCAAGGAGGAGACTCCATAACCTCTCTGGGCAGCCTGTTCCAGTGCTTTGTCACCCTCCAAGTAAGTAAGTTTCTCTTTAAGTTCAAATGAAACCTTCTGTGTTCTATTTTGTACCTGTTGCTCATTGTCCTGTCACTGGCCACCACTGAAGGAAAGGAAGAAAGGGACCTGGGGGTAGTAGTCAACAGCAGACTGAACATGAGCCAGAAGTGTGCCCAGGTGGCCAAGAAGACCAATGGCATCTGTCATGGAAGGCCAATATAGGCTTAATACATGTCCTGCGGGTCCAAGATATGCCCAGACTTGTTCTACTTTGCAGTGGTAAACAAGATGTATTACAAATTGTGCAAAATTAATAATTGATATTAATTTTGGTATCTAGGCAAAGATTGTTAATAAGTATGAAAACTGTTTCGTAACATTAAATCTCACCAGAAAACTTATTTACAATGTTTGAAATGCACCTTTTGGATATTTATACACACAGGGAACAGGCAAAACTAGAACACTTTAAGGAATAACTAGCAAATGCAAACATTAAAACTGGAAAGAGGTTCTTAGTTTCAATTATACCTCTTGCCCATTGGGGGACTTGAGAGGCTCCTTTCTGCTGCTAGGGCACAGAAAGGCACAATAGAATCTAGTTACAGAATTTCTTAGAGAAAGGCTTTAAACATTTACTCACAAAATAGTATCAGACAGTACCCAAAACTTGAAGGAAATTCTGTTGGTATTTTGAGAGTAATTGCAGGCAGAGCAAAGCATAACGTGGCAGGGCTCAGCAGGCAAAGCAAAATGAAAACAAAAGCCATGTGGCCAAAGCCTATTTATTGATTGCCCGAAATGTGATGGTCCCTTGGACCACAGAGATTCACCAATGAGAATGGCACTTTGTCAAACCTGACCATAGCAAGTGAAGTCAGGAGCTTGCTTTCCCTTATTTGGGAAGTACAAGTCTGGGCAAGTCTTGTCTTCTCACTGTGCTCTGCTTTCCCCCCACCCCAGCAGAGGGAAGGGGGATGATGGGATCATGCCTGGGCAAGCCAAGACATGTATCTTCTATGACAGCATGGACTGTGTTTTCCCAAATCTGGGAATGCAAGCTCCTGGTTTCACCTAATATGGTCAGTTTTGGCAAAGTGCCATTCTGATTGGTGAATCTCTGTGGCCAAAGGAACCATTAGATTCGGGCAATTAATAAATGGAGCTAAGTTGCAAGCAATGTGCTTTTGCTGCTTTTGCCTCATGCTCTCTGCCATTGTGCTTTGCCTCATGGTGCTCTGCTGTCGTGCTCTGCCTTGTGCTCCAGACCAGCTTTGCTTTGATGTACAAGCTTGTTTGATTTGAAACTTTGCCATGCCTCAAGTTTACCAGACAAAGGCATGAAGTGCCTTTATGCTGTGGCATGAAATAGCCACCAGGAAGATAGCATGTCTGCCTGCATACTGTCTGTCCTGGGAAGAAACAAGACCAGGTCAGAGACTGTGCTAAACTCCCAGCTTCCTGCTGGAGCCCTGGGAAAAACTCCAAAGCCTCTAACAGCTACAAACCACCGACAGCAAACCCTCCATGTGCTTTGGGTACTGTCTGATGCTATAATGCAGCCCTGGAAATCCAGATACTAGCTTGTGAGTAAATATTCTGAAAAGCCTCTTTGCAATTAAAGTTCTGATTCTGTAACTGCAAATTCTATTGTGCCTTCTGCCTTAACAGAAAGGAGCCTCTTGAATTCCCCTAAAGGGCAAGCAGCATATTGACCACAAGATTCTCTTTCCAGCTGTTTAAATTGTTTGCACTTCTGGTTTTCCTTAACTGTTTAAATTGCCTGTTTCCCTGTGTGTAAATACCCAACCATGCATTTGAGCCTTGTAAATAAGTTTTCTGGCAAGATTTAAGATTAATAAACAAAATTTTCATAGTTTTTTAATTAATTTTTCATACTCACAACAGCATCCTGGTGTATATCAGGAATGGTGTGGCGGCAGGACCAGGGAAGTCATTCTGTCCCTGTACACAACACTGGTTAGGCCACACTGAGTACCATGTCCAGTTCTGGGCCCCTCAATTTAAGAAAGATGTTGAGGTGATTGAATGTGTCCCAAGAAGGGCACCAAGGCTGGTGAGGGGGCTGGAGCACAGCCCTATGAGGAGAGACTGAAGGAGCTGGGGTTGTTTAGCCTGGAGAAGAGGAAGCTCAGCAGAGACCTTATTGCTTTTACCTCTACCTGAAAGGAGGTTGCAGCCAGGTGGGGGTTGGTGTCTTCTTTCAGGCACCTGGTGACAGAACAAGAGGACATGGTCTCAAGCTGCACCAGGGCAGGTCTAGGGTGGACATTAGGAAAAAAATTATTTGCAGAAAGAGTGATTGGCCATTGGAATGGGTTGCCCAGGGAGGTGGAGTCACCATCCCCAAAATTGTTTAAAAATAAACTGGGTGTGGCACTTGGTGCCAGGGTTTAGTTGATGAGATGGTATTGGTTGGGTGACAAGTTGGACTTGATGATCTCAAAGGTCTTTTCCAACCTGATTAATTCTGTGATTCTTTGAAAGGAGCCCAGCCCCAGCTTCATGACCTTCACCCTTTAGGTATTTATAAGCATTTATGAGATCCTCTCTTAGTCTTTTCCATGCTAGAGAAGGTTTCCATGGTGCCTCAGCCTCTCCTTGTAAGAGAGATGTTCCAGTCCCATAATCATCTTTGCAGCTCTTCATTCAACTCCTCTAGCTCCCTGTCCCTCTAGCACCGGGGACCCCAAAACAGGACACAATAATCCAGGTGAGGCCTCACCAGGGCAGAGGTAGATGGGGAGGAAAACCTCCCTCGACCTGCTTTCTACACTCTTCTTAATTTACCTTCTTCTGTGTAACTTCTACCACCAGGTCACCCATCTTGTCGAGCAGAAGGGCCATATTTTTTCCTGGTATTCTTGTTCCTGCTGATGTACTTGAAGAAGTACTTCTTGTTATCTATTACACCCTTTGCTGGATTTAATTCCAAGATTTCCTGCTGCTCTACAATCCTGTATGTCCCTTGAGAACATTAGCAACACTGTCATGACTGTATCTAACACAAATAATGGAACTACCTTTAAACTAGACAAATGAAATACTGCTACCAACACAGCTGTGGCAGACTGGAGCTCAGTGTGGGCTCACTGCCTGAATACTTATTTAGCTTCCCAGGCAAGTTTTCTAGCTAAATTTGTCTGCAGCAGATACATGGCTAGCAGAAGCTGAACGTAGCTGGGTGAATAATCATTCACCTACAGGACAGCATTAACCTACAGGACAAGCTTAACAATTGCAAATGAGCTGCAGGGAATGTAGAGCGGAGATGACTGGCGTGAACACAGGACTATTGGATGTTCTCTGATAATCCCTCCTACAAGGTGTTCTCCAGTAGTTTCCTGCATACATTAGCCTTATGAGGTACAAGTTAGAAGAAATAACTTTCGAACAAAGTAAAGAGACTAAAGCAGTATGAGGGACTGGTGAAATGATGCAACTTTTCATTTTCACTGATGGCTGCAAAGCTCTGAAAATCTGCGTTTCTGTCATGTACAGGGTAAGATTCACAGCTTATGTCCCCAGCTAGACATTGAGAATGTGAACTATACTAAATCTTGCAACTTTAGGCAAATGAACTAACTCCCAAAGCAGCTGTACTCCAGGAAAGGGGAAGAAAGAAATATATAATTACCTTCTAGTAGCGAAAGTGTTAAAATAGATAACTTTTAATGAAAAAAGCTCAGTGTGTTCTAATAAAAAGGAAAAGCATTAGCAGAAGAGGTATAGGAAACTTGTTGGTAGTGGTAGATTCCAAAAATCTTACAGCATGGTAGCAGCACAGTGCTGGATAGCTATCAAACACACCCTGTTAGAAATTATAGACTGCAGGAGCTGACCCAGGAAGCTATTCGATTACCGATGCCAAAAGGAGTGGACAAAGCAGCTTTCACAGTAATTAGGATCTCCAAAAGACTGCATATTCAGTTGAAATCTTTGTTTCCTCGGTTGTGGTTTTATTTATTTTAATTTTCTTCAAACTCAGATAAGTAAAATGTTCATGCAAGACCAAACCCTTTGTGATGCCTTTTGTTCCTCAGATATACCACATAATGTATGCCAGTGTTAGGGATTACAATGATTAGTTGGCATGTCTGTCACTTCAACTCATTTCTGTCTTTAAAAATAGAAATTCCTTCTAGATACTCCAATACAAAATATTTACTCGGTGCAAGAGATTAGAGTAATAAAATAAACATTGTCCCAGATGAATCTGGAAAATCTCAATTGCTTCACCAGTGTGTGTATGTGTGTATAAGTATATATACACACATATATCAACAAAAAGAATGTGAAATGTAAGCCAGAGAAGTTAGTGTGAAACAAGTTGTATTGCTAGTTCTTTAGCTGACTTCAAAGAGCAAACTCTCTTCCTCGTTGACTTACATATTTTTCTTGTATTTCTGTAATTCACCATGGTCTCCCTCTTGCTCAATTAACAGTTTGTAAGGTGCTTTTGGCTCATACCTATATTCTGTTTGAGCTGTTTTCCCTTTAAGTATTACATGTTTCGATGCTTCTACACAATGAAATTTTAAACATTTAAGTAGAATGTAAAATGCTATCTAGAAAAAGGTGAAACAGTGATGCCTATAAAGTTAGCAGTTTATAGATTCTAAGGGGCTTCAGACCGTGCTAGGTTATATTCAGGCTGCAGGGCAAGTGCAAAGTTTTGGAACAGCGTGTACATCTGGATAGTTTCTCAGCAAGTTGACTCTACAGAGACCCAAGAGCTTTATCTGTTGCAATAAGCCCATACAGTGAAGTATTGTTTTCAGATGGCAGAATGTGAAGAGTTGTAGGGTGTTCTGTTTCGCTGGCATAGCAACAGCATCGAGCAACAGAAACATTTCTCACATAGTTTTTGCTATAGTCTAGAACATGTAAACTTTTAATGCAAATGAGTATTGCTTTCATAGTTCAGAACTGGATTTGAAAAGTGTCTTCTGGCAAAGAGCAACTCCCCAAGCTAAAGAAGCTGGAAAGAAAATTCTATAGGAATATGCCATTTTGAAAACTAATCTCATTTTGCATTTTCTGTTTAATCTGCACAGGAGTTTGTGAAGCACTGAAATGATTGTTAGAAGAAAGAGCAAAGTGCAATGCAGATTTTGTGGAGCAGTGCTGTCTTTTTGCCTGCCTGGGCCTCAGAATGAAAGGAAAAGGAGAATCTGGTAACCAAATTGAGTCAGAGATTTCAAGTCTGGATACTCTTGGGTCCAGGCATGGCTCCCATGACTGCCCACATTGAGAGCTGTAAAAGAGGAAGCAGAGATCTACTGTTACATGTCCTATTCTACTTCATTGTGTGTCTTAGTTTGATCTCAGAAGTTAACTCAGCTGGAGTGGCAGTGTGAAAGGGTATGCTTTGCTAGACATGCCAAGTAGCAGAAAGCGCTCAAAGTTGATTCATGTCTGCTACCTTTGTGAGAACTTTAACTTTTCTCCCTTTAATCTGGATAAGCTCTGTACATCAGTCTGTCAGCAGATCTCCAGAGCTTTTCCCAGCAGAATGTGTAAAGTGGAGCTCAGGCCACAGCTAGGTTAATAATCAGCAGCAGAGAAAGCTGTTTGAGTTCCTGGCTTGACTTCTGTCTGCCTTTGGACTGGTTTTTATCCTTGTAACACATATCTATATATGTATAACTGGAACACGTATATGGCAGAAGAAAGTTTGTTGGAAGTTTGTCTAATTTCTCACACATCAGAGACTTCTGGCAGTGCTGAGTCCCATATGAATTACATAGATTTTCACAACACAGGGTTAGAACTACACCAGCAGACAGCTCATTTCACATCCTAATTAGCCTTTAATACTCTTCTGCCATGTTTTACAGTTCGATTATTTATTTAGTAAATCAAGCTGAAAAGGAGAGGAAAAGCATTATGTTATAGAGAATCTTAGCCACAGGAAGTGGTCTATGTTGCAGAAACTGCCCCTTTTTCTTTTTTTCATTAACAGATGGTGACTACTATAAAGCTTCTTAGGGCTTTGTAGGTTGTCCTGCCTTGAATTCCTGTACCCTGGTTGTTTCACTTAACCAGCTCCTTGCATAGCCTCTGTTTCCAGACCCTCCCCTTTCTGTATTTCATGATGCTAGCAACATTTGTGCAGACACACTAGACAGAAAAGAGGAATGTCAGTAGATGTAAAAACCTTCCTTCTCCCTGCTCATCAGCTTTTTAGTGGAAAAGGAAGAAATAAGAAATCTGTTACATTTCTTTGTTGTATATTGATGCATGTAAAAAACAAAGAACTAGAATGCAGAGAACAGAAAATTAAATATGAATGTAAGTTTTATAGGACTGAAGGAGGAAAACTATACAAGCATTTTCTAAGACTGTTGCTGATTACTGTTATAGCTGATACAGCCTTAGTATGACCATTGTTTGAATTCTGCTTTTGAATTATTAAACACTTCTACTTTCATGAAAAATAGCTATTTATGAAGCATTTTAGCCTTTTAATTTTAGATTTCCATGTTTGAGTGGAAAAAAAGAAAGATGTCAAAATTTACAGAGATGTAACTCTTCCTTAACCTTGCCTAATTAGAAGGAAGGAGGAGCGACAGCAAACAGAGCACGAATCCTGAGGTATGGCTGTGATTTTAGCATCATGTTACTGTACAGTATAAAAGAATCAAGAAGGTTAAGAGGGCAGGAAAAAAAAAAGGCATGAAAAGTGTGGTTTGTTAAAGCTCTTCTTACAGGTCAATGTCAAGCCTCGGAAGAGAACACAAGGTTGAGACAATAACTCAACAGCTCAATAACTTACGTGTCTGTCCTCTTGGCTTCTGGCTACTGAGTAGTTGGTGTTAAGCAACGAAACTGCGTTTTTTTACACCTATTCAGTTTAAAGTTGCTGCAAGCAAAATGGAGTATCGGAATAACATGAACTGTTTTATACATTTTTTAAAATGTAATTTGAAAAAAAACTTTCATTAGCCTTCAAACTTTTGCTTGTGCATTTTCATTTCATAACTTCACACATAAACAGTTATAGGTCTCTTGCAGCCTTCTGGTTTGCAGAAAATGTACTGTCATTTATCATGCATCTAGGTTTTTTATAGTCTGATTTCCTAAAGAAAGTTGACTTACTACACTGTGTCTTTCCTGTAATTTCTGTTTCTTTCAAAACACTGTTTAAACAGTTGTGTGATTTCATCTTCATTTAACAAAATTGAAAAAAATCTTTAAGAAAATGTAATTTTCAGATCAGGCAAAAATATAGGTCTAGAAAGACAGTTGTTCCTCTGGAGGAGAGACTTCAGGATTAAAGCTTTGCTAGTCCTGCTACCCATGGAATTACACCCCTATTCTCACCCTCCTCCTGTTACTCCTGAAAGCCTGTGATGTTGGTGATTTTAAAAGGAGCAGTCAGTGTAATTGTTAGAAAACATTGCTGGATTCCATTGAAGTCAAATTTGGTCTCAAATGCTGATTTTCCTTTGTTTATTTGTTTGTTTGTCCATGAAACTTCTGAGCTCTTTAGAAGAGCGCTATTTTTGGCACTGAGGTTTTTAAAGCTGTTTGCTTTCTTTTTCTCTGTGATTCTTTTCTATGACTGGAAAGACTACAGAAATAGAATAGGTGAAAAGAAACAGGGAAAAAAGAAAGTTAATTTTTTACTTTCTGCCATTTTTTATTGAAATGTTACCCCCGAAAAGTGTTCCAGTCATTTATGGAAGAACTTTTAGTCTCCTGCCATAGTTCAACCCACTAATTTTGGGAAGCCTATGTGGACAACCTAGCTTCTTCATGAGAAAGAACTATTATTAGGAAAGGTTAAAACTTTTACTTTTCCTCTGAGACATAATTTGGCAAACTCTCCAATAACCTATCTTGACTATATTTGATTGTGCTTCTAATTTGAGAACTGTTTTTGGTTCAAGTATCTGTTTTGTTTCAACTAAGATATATGGTAGAAGTCACTACATTTTATTTTCTGTTCTATTGCTAATGATGAAGTGTCCCTAATGTTTGAATTTTTTGGTAGCAGAAATGAAATCTAAATCTGTCAGCTAATAATAGCTCTCTCAGGGATTTGGGGCTTTTGAATCCCCTTTACACAGTTTTCCCTCATATTATTTCGTTCTTCTCTCTTGGCAGGTGCTCCAAGGCTGAGATTTCACTTTTTAAGGTACTGCGAATAGTGTTTGTAGAATCTGTATGACTTCAGTTTACTCAGCCAAAAAGAAAGCTAAGGGCAGTGAGGTATCTTGTATTTTAGAGCCACAGTGTTTACTATGAGAGACATAATTTTTCGAGGTGGATAAGATGTGACAGGGTTTCCATTAGGGCTATCCCTTTTTAGCCACCTTTATTAAATGAAAATGTTGAATGATCTTAACTGCTGTTTCTGACAGGGGCCTAAAAATCAAATATTACATCTCAGACTATCCACATGTGCTGGTTTGAGGCTAATTGGAATATTTTACTGAGAGAAATTAAATCCCTAACTGTGAGAAGAAAAAAAAAAAACAGCAGTAACTTATATCACTCATTCTTCTGCTGAGAA